>RJWM01023980.1:0-31474 GCA_004363535.1 Dasyprocta punctata | reverse complement strand
CATCTTAATTACCCTGGTTCCTCTGACTCCAGGAGTAAGTTTGTGTGCATAAAGATTCCCAGCCTCGATTCCCTTGGTAACGCTGCCTACCTTCTCACTTGCAGGTGTAATGTTCTCTGTGTCTGCTTTACAATAAATTCTATCTACACTTCTCCACTGCCGCCCATGTGGCCTGACCAAATTCTTCCACCAAGGGCACCAAAGGACCAGGGGGGTTAGCGGGGTCCGCTCCTCCCAGCGTCTGGACCTCGCTGCAGCCCCAGGGGAGGCAGCCTGTGGCGCAGCCAATACAAAGGACGAGGAGACCCACGGGGAAGAAAGAAGCCAGGTCATGGCGCTTTGTCTACCAGGTTCTGCACAAACAAACGCTGCTCGCGCTTCCAGGGAAAACCAGACTGGGAGGAAATTCCCCCCAGTGTACCCCACGCTGCCCCCAGCCACAGGGACTCAGTGTACGGGGGACGCCGCAGGGTCAGGCCGAGCAGCGCCGCCCCCCCACCACTCCCAAGACCCCGGACCCGGAACTCACCGGGCGCTAGCCCTCGCCTCCCACCGCGGGGCCTCCCCGTCCGCGTAGACGCCGCTCTCCGCCGCCCCCACACCCAGAACCTCGCAGCGACCAGGCGCGGGGGCGCCGGAACTGCGCGCAGGGGCTGGGGAGGGGGCGGGGCAGCCGGGCCCCACCCCCAGCCGGGCCGCGGTCTCACCTGCGCGCCGGAGCTGCTTGGTGGCGGAGCCGAGCGCCTGTGGGGTCCGCCGGGCTTACTGTCCGCGGCCCGGGTCGCTTCGCTTAGGACGGCGCCGTGGGCTTGAAGGCTGGATGCTCTGCAGGCGCGAGTACCGAGCGCTCCGACTGTTTGTCACGCCTCGGGTCCCCAGGGCGCTCAGCGCGGGCCGCCTCCCCACGGCGGAGCCGGCCCCAGCCGCGGCTGCCCGCAGAGGCCTCGCGCTTCCCGCCTCGGCCTACCTCAGCCGCCGAGACGCGGGCCCCCGCGCACCGAGTGCAGTCACCGAGGCGGCAGGTGCTAGGAGCCGGCCCCGCCGCGCCGGATGCTGGGGCTAACCCTGCGCGCAGAGGCAGACCCATACTATGAAGCCACAGGAAGGTTCGCACTTATTAAGAGCGCTTTCGGGAGTCCTGTTACTTTTTTTTAGGATCATCATCCCCTCTGTGGCGTTTGGGGGGACGTTTCAATGTGTAAGATACATTGATCACATCTATTCTCCCTATTATCCGCCCTTACACTCTTAGTCCCTTCTTTTTGTCTAGTAATCTACTACATTCTTATCTGTTTTCGATGCCACATATTAGGCATTGTTTGTCTTTCTGAGTCAGAATTATTTCGCTGAACATGATGTTCTCCAGATGCATCCATTTTCCGGCCAATGACAGTTTCATTCTTCATGGCTGAATAACGCTCCATTCTGTATATAGCCTACGTTTTCTTTATCCATTCTTCTGTCAGTGGGTACCATAGCTAGTTGCGTATCTCGGCTATTGTGAATTGTACCACAATAAACATGGGAAGACAGGTATCCCTATAGAATGCTGACTTTAATTCCTTCAGATACATACCAAGAAGTGGTATAGCTGGATCAAATAGTGGCTCTATTTTTAGTATTTTGAGGAACTTCCATACCAGTAGTGTAGGAAGGGTTTTTTCCCTTACATCTTTGTCACTTTACTGTTTTTTTTTTTTCTGTATTCTTGAGGATAACTGTTCTGACTAGAGTGAGATGAAATCTCAACCTAGTTTCAATTTGCATTTCCGTAATGGCTAACAATGTTGAACACTGTTTTCAAATATTTATTGACCATTTGTACTTCTTTTAATAAGTGTGAAGCTGAACAAAGTGATGTACACCGGTAATCCCAGCACTTTGAAAAGTTGAGGCAGCAGGATTGCAAGTTAAAACAGCCTGGGCAATTTAGTAAGACCCTGACTCAAAATAAAAAATAATTTTAAGAAAGGGGTTGGGATGTAGCTGAGTGTGAAGGTCCTAAGTTTACTCCCCAGTACTGGTGGGATAAAAGTATTTCTTCCAGTTCATGCCCATTTATTGATTGAGTCATTTGATTTGTTTTGCTGTTTTTTGCATTCTTTATAGTCTCAGTATTAATCTTCTGTCTTAAGAGTGGCTGGCAAAAATATTCTGCTATTTTGTAGGTTGTCTCTTTGCTAATAGTTATTTCCTTTGATTTACTGAAATTTTGGTAATGCCATTTGTTGATTCTTGTTATTATTTCTAGTGCTATCAGGGTCTATTCAGGAAGTCTTTGTGCCTATGGCTTCAAGTGTTATACCTGTTTTCTTTCAGAAATTTCAAAATTTCAGGTGTTAGACTTAGGTCTTTGATCCATTTTGAATTCACTTTTGCACAATGTGAGAGAGGAATCTAGTTTCAATCTTCTATGAGTGGATATCCAGTTTCCATAGCATTATTTATTAAAGAGGTTGTTCTTTCTCCAATACAGTGTGTATTTTTGGCTTCTTTGTTAAGAATCAAATGCTATAGTTCTGTAGGTTTATTCCTGTGTCCTCTATTCTGTTTCACTGGTCTATGTGTCTCTTTTTTTGTGCCAGCACCATGCTGTTTTTGTTACCACGGCTCTGTAGTGTAATTTGAAATTGGGTGTTGCAATGCCTCCAGGATTGCCGTTTTTCATACGATTTCTTTAGCTATTCTGAGTCTTTTGTGTTTCTGGATGAATTTTAGGATTGCCTTTTCTAGCTCTGTGAAGAATGTCATCTGTATTTCAATGAGGATCATACTGAATCTGTGGATAAGTTTCGATAATATGGCCATTTTAGCAATTCTGCCAATCCATGAACATGGGAGACCAGTGAGTGGTCGCTGAAGAGCATGCTCAGCAACAAAATAGGAATATTTGAAGGGATTTTGAGGGGTTTCTGGGGGCCCAGCAGGTTTGGGGACGGCTGTGTTCTGAAGACTATTATCTTTCCTCCCAAAATTCATGTTGAAGACTAACCTCGAACACAAGTTTTTTTTTTTTTTTTTTTTTTTTTTTGCGGTACTGGGGATTGAACTCACAACCTCGCGCCTGCCAGGGCAGGCGCTTCGCACGCCTTTAATCCCAGCACTTGGGAGGCTGAGGTAGGAGGAGCGTTGTGAGTTCGAGGCCTGCCTGGGCTACAACGCGAGCGCAAGGCCGGCCTGAGCTACACAGTGCGACCTGCCTCAAAAAATCGAACACAAGTATTAACACAGGGGGCCTTTTGAAGATGATTAGGTCATAAGAGGCCAGCCCTCATGAGTGGGAACAGTGCCCTTATTTAAAAAAAGGTTTGAGGGAGCCTATTTGCCCCTTGCACCATGTGAATGTGGTATGACCAAGCCCACTTTGCCTGCTGTAGTACGCCAATCACTAAGACAGGGAGTTTTGCAAAAGAGAAAAAGAGTTTATTCACAAAGCTACCATTTCTGAACACTGGAGGTCAAGTTTCAAGTCTGGCTCCCTGAGGATGAAACTGGGGATGCTTATGGCTTGAGGCATGTGGAAAGGTGACTAGAGGTTAGGATGTAATTGGTGGCTTGTGCATGTGTGATCAAACTTCAACAATTATTACCATGACTCATGTGTCAGAGGTGTTATAGCCCCCAAAGAGGTAATTTTTAAAGCAAAAGACTAGGAGCAGGTGAAGGGGATTAGGTCTAGACAAGCAAATAACTAAGAACAGTCAAAGCAGATTAAGTCTAGAGAATTTATTCAGGTTGTTCCTTGATTTCATAAGGATGCAGCAGTAAGGCACCATCTCTGAAACAGAAAAACAAGCCTTCTGCTGACTCTGAATCTGCTAGTACCTTGACCTTCCCTGGCAGAAATGTAAGTAATAAACTGCTGTTGTTTACCTGAGTCTAAAGTATTTGTTTTACCAGCCTGAACAGACTGAAATAGGGGTGTAGGGACATCTAAACCCCATTGCATAATTTCTTTCTGCAGCTTGCTGTTCATGCAAAGAAAGATTGTTTCATCTTTGAGTTGGTAGGGTGCTAAGTAAGTACAGTCTATGAAAGAAGGCAGATGAAAGACAACATGGAACAACCTACGGATTAAGCTAACAGATTTTCAAAGATGTATGGCCAAATTCTTAAATTATGTTACAGGGATTCTGCTTAGTAAGCACTGATTTATTTGCTACCCTGCATTGAAAACTCCCTGAAGACAAACACTTAATATTTGTGTTTTCTTAGTTATTTGCTTTTTTTGTAGAACAGAAGCTTGCAATAAATTATTGTTGAAAGAATGAAGGTGGGGAGAGGGTGTTTAAAAGGGCCAAGATTTGGAGTCAGGTCTGTGAAGTTTAAAAAGCTCATGTCAACAGGCTTACTATTTGGACTACTCTCAGAGGCCATTATAGCTTATATCTGGCTGTCCCTCTAGCCTCATGTACTCCTAAGTGGACTGAATCAAGGGGATGCTATAGCTGAATGTGATATTAGGAAGTTGGGCCTAGGAAGGTGGGTCACTGTGGGTATGACCTGGAAAAGTGTATCTCCCTCCCTGATCTCCTGCCCCTGCTTCCTGGTTGCCATGACATGAGCATCATTTCCTCTGCTATACCCTTCTGCCATGATGTCCTGACTTGAAGCCAGCCACCTATGGACTAAGAACATGAGACAAAATAAACCTTTAAGTTGTAGGCATCAGGTGTTATGGCCCAGTGATAAGAAAGTGCCTGAGAGGCTATATGGGTCCCAGAGTACTATTTGGCTCACTCCTGTGGTACACCCATGTCTGCATCCAGATTAGAGAAGGTGGTTCATGATTCCTCAGTCAGCTAGTTCTGTGTTGTTATTTCTCCTCTGGGGATAGTTTCTGGGATAGTCTGAATTAAGGAACATACAAACTTTTAATTTTGTTCTTTCTCTTGAATTGTTTCCCCTTTTTTCCCCAGAAGTACCTAAATGTCGTTCAGCTTCATAAACTGTCTCTCACAAATTTGTCCATAGACACCACTGATTTATTTTAAGAGAGCAGCTAAATAACTTCCATCATAATAGTCTGTGTTTTCACTGGACCTCCATTAGAAAACATAATTATTAATGGTTGAGCAGTGTTTTCAAACTTTTTTTGATTAGCAAGAATGGAGACAAAAATAAAATGAACGAAGTACAAGTATTGGATACAGAGAGATTTAAAATTTCCTGTATGTCTTTCCAGTATTGGTCTAGCACAACTATTAGACTGTGAGCTATGTGGTCCTTTAGAAGCCAATTCCAATTATCTATGTTTTTCCCTTATGGAACTCAGCCTTAAGCCACCTGTACATTTCCCGGGCAGTTACTAACCAAAGGGCAGGTTGTGCCCATGTCACTGATCTTGCTCAAAAAAATCTGAAAGATTTTTTTTCATGGAAAAATAAAGGATATTCTGGTTGTTCATTGTGTAAAGCTGAAAAAGTCACTCTAAGCCGGGCGTGGTGGCGCACGCCTTTAATCCCAGCACTCGGGAGGCTGAGGTAGGCGGAGTGTTGCGAGTTCGAGGCGGGCTTGGGCTACAACGCGAGCACAAGGCCGGCCTGAGCTACACAGTGCAACCCTGCCTCAAAAAACTAGGGCCGGGAGTTTGGCTCAGTGCCTTAAGCGCCTGCTCTGGCAGGCGCGAGGTTATGAGTTCAATCCCCGGTGCCGCAAAAAAAACAAAAAAAAACAAAAAAAAAAGTCACTCTAGCGTGAATTTGAAGCTTATCATGTTTATAGTAGAGCAGAGACTAATAGCAATGGGGTCCTTGGCAACTTGTTGAACCACTGAATTAAGCAATCCCAAAGTCTACGTGCTCCTGGGCTTTCTCTTATTATGAGATCATCAGTTTATTTATTGTTTAAGAAGACAGTTTGATTAGGTTTTCCTTTACTTGATTCTGACATAATCCTAACCCAAAGATGTTTGGTCTCCTGGACTCAATGTGCAAAGACAAGCAGAAACACCAAAATGACACCCATGATTTGGAGGCAGATTTATTTATGTTGAGGGGCACTGATTGGGATCACCCCCTGAGTATCAGGCGCTGATCTCTGGTGGTCTAGGACTTATATGGTATAAACAAGCAGGAAGTACAGAGGCAGAATGGCATATCAATTGGGGATTGGTTTATACAATGTGCATCATAGTGACCAGCTATGCGTTACAGTGACTAGTTATTTTTAAGGGACAGAAACAACTGAACAGGAACTATTACCTTGGCAACTAACAAAATGAAGTATATTGGCTGGAGGGGGGTGTGTGCCATTTTCTATTACAAATGGTGATGGCCACACTCACAAGAGTAGGTAAGTCACCTTATTGTCCTAGAAAAGGGAAGCAGAGATTGTACTTTGAGAATCAATATGTTTCCGGTGTTATGGCTTGTGTTTAGGTGTCCCCATAAAGCCTCATGTGGTTGTAAGTGGAGCTTTTCAGAGGTGGCTGGATTTAGGATGTGTGATGCTGAGATTAAGGGTGTGTGATTACTAAGTTTGCCCACTGACTGGTTTGACACAGTTTTGGGTGTGGATAATGGGAAGGTCTACCCTGGGTGTGAGTAGTACCACTCAAATGACAGGTAGCCTGGATGGATATAAAGGGATGGAAAGAAAGCAGGTCAGCTGCTGGTTCTTTGTTACTTTACTTTCCTGCCTTCTGCCCACCATGAGCTATTCCTCCTGTGTGATCTGCCAGGCCACCCTGCTTGGAGCCAGCCAACTATGAACTGAAACCTCTACGAATTGTGAGCTACTATAAACCTTTTCTCCTTAACTTGGATGTTGGGTATTTCGTCTCAGCAACAAGTGAGAAAAGTAACTAAGACAGCTAGCTATTAGGCCAAGCATGGTGGCACATGCCTCTTAATCCCAGCACTCAGGAGTCTGAGGTCAGTCTGTACTACAAAGTGAGACCTTGTCTCAAAAAACAAAACAAAAACCAGTTTGCCAGCCACTGTTAATGTGAATACTCAGCTATGAAAAAGGAAGGGCACAAGAATGGGGTTGGGGCAGAGACTGAAATCGAACTTACAGTGGCCTCATCTTCCTGGCAGAAGGCAGAGTATGAGCTTGAAAGTACAAAGGCCTCAGAGTTGTCGCCTAGTTAGAGACACCTTAGCCTACATCCACTGTGGTAGATCCCTGTTAATCAGCATAGTACCTGCATTTGCCACAGACCTACATCATTTGACCAACTGTAAAAGACATGCTGTCAATGGCAACACCATGTGACTATGAGATGCAATGACAATGGTGGATCGCTGAGCCTTCAGGCCTTCCCACTAGGTGTAGAAGGTGGATTTCCCCTTTAAATATTTTTGATCAACTAGCCCCTTATAAGTTTTTGGAAATGGTGAACAAGACACTAGTTTTATATTCTGAATTTATTAACCAGAAATATAAGGTTGAGCTTATTTTCTTGCAGGCAGCTAAGTTAGATAGAAATTAATATACAGTCAGAGAGGGATTGGGGCCTCAAGGAAGTCAGCACAAAAATGTAAAGAAGTCAGAATTGTGGTTGGAGGCAAATCTGAAAAGAGCCAGGCCTCAGGATGGATAAGCAATAGATAGGCCTGCAAGATAAACAGCAATTGAGATTAAACTGTAATTAGCACCACCTGGTCCAGTGGGCCCTGACAGGCAACAGGTACATAAGTGGGCAACCAGAACATTCAGACTCATACTCCCCACTTCCCAAAAATAGCTTTGCTTTTTCCATGTATTCTTGCTACATGACTCATTTCCCTACTGAATCAATATTAGTTATGCAGCTATACAGTACTCATAATACTGCATTGTGACTTTGCTGTATGAATTATGCCTGGCAGAGGACCTCAGTGGCCGCCCTATTCAAGACCCCTCCTGGAAATCCAGGAGCTATTCTTCTTCCCCTCATTTCCAGCAAAACTCTAATTCTTTCTTTTGGTTTGCAGCTTCATCTCTCTCTGTCGTGAAACCGAAAAGTTAGTACATTTGATATCTAACAGGTTGTGTGTGAAAAAAATGATCATATTTATACAATGTGGTACATACTTGTACATGTATACGTTTTCTAAGCATATATATTAGGGTGAAAGAAAAGGAAGCTTGAAGACATCCAAAGCAAAAGTATTTCCATTGTGTATATCCTGGAATATGTCACTGGTTTCCTATCGCCTCCTGGATAATGTCCCACCACCATATCCCGTGTCCCACGGCCTTTCTTTGCTTCTCTAATGATGCAACACACTCAGATTCCGCAGGAAGCCTTTAGAAAGTTCTATTATATTTGTAAATGCTTTGGGAGCTAGTTTTGTAGTTTTTGGGAGGGCAGACATGCACTGTACAAAGGGGACCATTAAGTGTTGTCTACCTTTCCTCCGTGTATTGCTGGGGAACGCTTACTCACTTTTCAGAAATTCTTAAGGAGCCCTTTCTACCTTTGGCTTTCTCCTTGGCCGCATACTGAAGTCATCCAAACAACCTTACACATTCTGGCACCTGGATCCTACCTCAGAGATTTTGATTTAAGGGATCTAAGCACTGAGTTTTCAAAACTTCCCAGGTGACTCAAATGTGCAGCTAGGATTGAGCCACACCGGCCAAGGAGGCTCCCGCGACAGCCTTCTGCACAGTAATCCTTTCCCTTCCGCGACCCACACACCCTTCTCTGAACAGGCTTATCCCGATCTCGAGTGTATACCATCTCCTTAACTTTCATGCAGCAGTCAAGCATCTCTGCACTGCTGCAGGCTAATGTAGGACCTTGCAATTCATAAACATCTGAAAAATGCTGAACGAAAGGGTGAAACGTTATCAACAATTACTGGGGGTCGTCCAACGCCAGCCGCTACCGTGATTAGCCTTGGGTGGAACATGGAGACCACGCTGACTGGCCCCTAGAAAGAGTTCACGGTTATGGTGGGGAGGAGGCACGCCGAAGGCGGGTATCAAGAGGCCAGTTTGGGGAGATCAGTAAGTCCAGGCTTCACTTTCACCTGCGGTCGCAAAAACGTATTGCCGACAACCTTCGGATAAACAAGGTTCCAACTGCTTGCCCAAGAGCTTACCTGGCGGCAGCACGTCGGGCGTTCGATGGGCGTACCAGCGTGCCTACGACAGCACGGCGGGCTACGGCTACGTTAGTGATAAGCCCCGCCCCCAGCAGCGGAGCCAATCAGAGGACACGGTCTGACCCAGCCCCGTCTGGCTTCCCGAGAGAGTCGCTCGGACCAGCTCTGGTAAGGTGGTGGGGTGTGCCCTCGATGTGCTCGGCTCGATTGGCTGGCCTTCCCCACGGTAACGGTCGTGCAGGCCGGGATCGAACGGCTGAGGCGAGCGGGGCTGGGCCGGCTGTTGGTGGGAGACAGCGCCTTAGAAGGTGAGTGGTGCTTGAGGTCGCTGAAGGTGCCGTCAGAGTCCTCTTGCTAGAAGACTCCTAGACTTGGCCTCAACCGGGACCGCAGGGAGGAGCACTTGGGGCAGAACCGCGCTAGTTAAAATGGTTGTGTAAAGGTCTGGAGCTTGGACAAACCTGGTTTCCCGCCTGGTTCTCAGCCTTTGTGCCCTCTGGCTTCGTAAAGCCCCGCGCCTCAGTTTCTTGATCGGGATAATAAATATACTAAGGGTTGTCTGAGGTGATTGTGAAGGTTAAATCAGGCAGTAATGATGAAGCCGAGAGTCACCTGGCACGGACTAGACTTAAGGTAGGTTCTGGGAACTGTAATTACCCGCTCCGCGAGAGTGGATTGCGGCTGGTCCTTTCGCACCGGTGTCGGTGTCGGGCCTCCGAGCCTGGAAGCAAAAGCTGGGAGATCACGGTCGCAGGTGGCTGGATGTCCCTTACTCTGCTCTGTTAGGCTCATTCCGGGGGCATTCTGACTTATGTGGCGCCTACTTTGATTATTTCAATGTGAGAAAGGTCAGAGGTTTAAGAGACACCGGAGGGAAACCAAACAGAAGGGTCTTGATTGCCTATGCATTTGGTTTACGTCGGTACTGGGGACTGAGCCTAGGGCCTTCGCACTGAGCTGCATTTCGCTAGGTTTCCTGCTTACCCCCTTTTCTTGGAGAAACAGGGCTCACAAAGTTGCTAAGTTGCCCAGGCTGAACTGGAACTTGCAATCCTCCTACCGCAGCCTCCCGGAATGCTGTGACTACGGATGTGCAGCCGTTTTATTTTAGTTTTTATTTTTATTTTTATTTTTTGGTACCGGGAATTGAACTCAGGGCCTCGCGCTTGCTAGGCAGGCGCTGTGCCGGTGAGCTACATTCCCAGCCCTAGTCATTTTATTTTTAGTCATGATAATATTTAACATTCAGACATTACTCACTAGTCACAATCCTCTGCTTGAGATCCCTTCCTCTCTTTCTCTATTTTTCTCTCTCTGAGTATTGCTGACTAGACCACCCAGCAGGGCAAAGGTAGATGACTGGCTTGGAGTTTTACTGGCAGTTTTTGCTTCAAAGCAACAGAAGCCTATTCTGGCCCTTTAGGTAGCTTATCCTGGGACAGAATGTTGGTTTAGATGATAGCCAGTCCTAACTCCCTCTCCATATTGTAGATTTACTTCTTTCTCAGGAACCTTGAAAAAACAAATTTGAATATTTTGAAGGAGTTCTTGTATGAATAGAAAACAGACATGAAAGTGTTAACTATGTCCATTTGTTGCACTGATTTGAAAGATATACTTCGAGATCCTTGTTAATTTTGGTGTGACTCATTTGAAAAAGAATAGATGCCAGTCATGGTTTATTTCCAGGTTTCTTCTCCAAAAATGGTAAAACTAATGTATGCACGTTACAGAGGCTTCAGACTTTCACAGAAAGGCTCTTGGGAAATATAGTGCTAGAATACACTTTTTTTGGTTTTTTGATTTGTTTTGTTGTTTTGGGTACTGGGGATCAAACTCACAACCTTGAACCTGCCAGGGCAGGCGCTTAGGCCACTGAGCTAAATCCTTGGCCCTATTTTTTTGAGACAGGGTCTCACTATGCAGTTCAGGCTGACCTTGAACTCACTTTGTAGCCCAGGCCAGTCTTAAACAATCCTCCTGCCTCAGCCTCCTGAGTGCTGGGATTTTTTTTTTTTTTTTTTGGGGCCCCAGGGATCAAACTCACAACCTCGCACCTGCCAGGGCAGGCGCTTAAACCACTGAGCTGAACTCCCGGCCCTAGTTGTTTTGAGGCAGGGTCACACTATGTAGCTCAGGCCAGTCTTGCACTCGCGCTGTAGCCCAAGCCGGCCTTGAACTCACAACACTCCTCCTACCTCAGCCTCCTGAGTGCTGGGATTAAAGGGGTGCGCCACCGCGCCCGGCTAGAATATACTTTTTGTTTATTTGTTTTCTTTTTTTTTTTTTTCTTTTTGCACTTGGCTTTATATACCATATACCTTCGATGGCAAACCCATGACATGTGTGCCACAGTGGGCTGTTTGTGTCACTGAAAACTCTAAAAGGTTCACCATTACTGCCATATACAAACTGTTATCCCTCCATTCCCTACTCCTGTAGTCTTTGTTTTGTTTTGTTTTTTGAGACAGGGTCTCACTAAGTAGTCCAGGCTGGCCTTGAACTCATGGTAATACTCCTGCCTCAGCCTTCCAAGTTCTGGGATTATAGGCATGACCCACCACTTCCAGCATCCTGTAGCCTTACTTTGTGTCTGTTAATAACACTTATTAGAGCTACAGCTTCTACTTTGGCCTTGAGATGCATCTGGTCTCTTTTTGTGATATATTAAAGTTGTAAACCTGTGTCTTATAATGGCCTGAAGTGGGGAAAAAGCTGCTGTGAATTACTGATACATTTATTTTGCAGAGTAGACCTCAAATGGAGGAGGCGGGCTTGATCACAGGTGCAAATTAGTGGTTTTCTTCCTGCCTGTTACATTTCTCATTGCGGAGACAAAATACCTGACGCTCAAAGTTTAAGGAGAAAAGGTTTATTTAGCTCACAGTTTGTAGAGGTTTCAGCCCATAATCAGCTGGCTCCAAGGCAGCGTGGCACATGGCAGAGGGGCAACAGTTCATGGTGATGGAGGACAACAAAAGTAAGCAAGGGGGCAAGCCTCTTTCTGTCTAATATTGTATCCAATCTATTGGAATTAAGGTGGTGCTGTTACAGGCAACTGAGTTAGACAGAAATATTATAGGCAGTCAGACAGGGCTAGGCCCTCAAAGGAACCCATACAGAGGACCAGATATCTTGTGACCTTGGAAGAGATACACACCTCTTACTGTGGGCCAGCTGTCAAGACAAAAGGCAAAACAAATGCAACCACACCCTAAGTATAAGCATTAGGGATTAGGGGTGGATCATCTTGAGAAAACAGGAATTACCATCCCAATTCCCTAATCCGTAAGAATGCTCACTTAATACGTGACTCGCTTCCCCATTTGTCCTTGATTTGGTCAATCTTACCTAAACAATTAATCTTATTGGTTGACCACAGTTCTGTCCCACCTCAAGCCCATCTGCCTTACAAGTTCCCAGTTTTCCCCGTCAGGGTTTTGCTCTATAAAAGTCACTAGAAAAGACAGTCTTGGGCAACCCACTTGGGCCCCTTTCTGTCCCTCAGACAGAAGCTTTCTTTCAATAAATATATTCTGCGCTTACCCTCCATTGTTCCTAAAATTCATTCTTCGATTTTAGAGAACATGAACTCGCGCTGGACATATAGTAGGTTGGGAGTTTCATTCCCCTATATCATTTGGAGGTCTGGGATCATTTTTCCTATATCATTTGGAGGTCTCCCACCGAGGTTGTTCCCCTATATCATTTGGAGGTCTTCCACCGCAATCATATCCTATATCATTTGGAGGTTCTCCCACCGAGATCGTTTTCCTATATCAGTGCCAATCCAATCAGTGGCCTGGTATAGCATCACCCACCCTTAATCTCAGCATTGCACTACGAATCAATCACATACTCTAGATTCAGCCACCTCCAAAGAAGCCCTGTGACCACATGAGGCTTTGTGGGTTCATCTAGACACAAACCGTTACACTGCCTATGCTTTGTGATCAGTCACATTTTATAACTGAGTGTAGTGCTCTTGTGAGTGAGGATAGTCTACCTTTGAAGCTAGTAATCCAAAATGATGACACACTTGGATATCCAGAAAATGTTTCAACAAAACAGAGAGGAAAGCTAAAAAGGGGAAAGAAGATAGGAGGTGTATGATATGGTAGGGAGCTGTGGAGGCCATTAACAGTTACTGCAGTTGTTTGGGTTTTGGTTTAATGGATACCAGAACCACAGACACCTGCTCTGAGACTAAGACAAGGCCATCCTTACTAACAAGTTGACTCTTTCAAAATTTTGGTTTGTATCTTTTTGAAACCTAGATGAAGACCCAGTTTCGGACATGAGACTCATTGGGTGATCATTTCATTGAGATAACTTGAAAGTGCAAGAGGAATATACAATGACTGAGGTATGTCTCACGGGACAGATGACTCTAGATGTTCGAGGGTCATGGAAAAAATTTATTACTTATTGAATATTATGCTAGATATATTACATGTATTTTTTGACTTCCTGATAATCTTGTCAGGTAAATACAGTAAGGAAATCCAGTAATGAAACTGAAGTCTAGAGGGATTAAATAACTTCTTAAAACAATACAGATGATCTTCAACAGCACAGCCAGTTACCAACTCTTATCACCAGATTTTTCGTGTGCCAGACACTGTTCCATGTTCTTTCTATATGAGTTCTTACCTTCACAATCCTGTGAGCTACATATGTTTATTATCCTCATTTTTTTTTGTGAGGAAATTAAAGTATTAGAAGATTAGTGCTTTCTTGGCTTGTGTGTCTGTATATAGAGCTATACCAGATTTCTTTTGATTAGTATTTTATTTAGGCAAAATCTTTTTATTGTAAAATGAATTTTTTGCAATAAAATTAAAAACCCCTCATATACACAATGTATAATTTCATGAATTATTTTAAGATGTACCAGACAGTATGCTAGAGCTCTTCCACTGCCCTATTCTAAAAACAGCTCCCATATTCCTGTTAGTTGCCGTTCTTCTGATGTCTTAGTTAATTGCTAGAACAAAATACCTGAAACCCACAACTTAAAGGAGGAGAGATATATTATGGCTCACAGTTTTCAAAGTTTCGGTCCGTGTTCCTTCAGCTCCAAGAAAGCGGAAATCACGTGGTGGAATGGGCTGGCCAGAGGAAAGCTATTTACCATGGAGGCCAAGAAACAGAGAAAAACCCAGGAGGGAACTGTATCCTTCTAGGTCTGGCCTACAGTAACCTGCCTTTCCTGATCAGACCCCAACTTCTAAGAGTGAATTAGCTATACCATTCCCATAATTCAATCTCTCTGCAAGCGCTACCTCTGAACACAGGAGGCTCCTGGGGGACATTTTAAATCTAAATCATAATACCTGATTTTTATGGTAATTACTTTCTCACCCTTTAAATGTATAAATTGTGCCTGTCATTTGGATATCCAGAAGTACAGTTTATATAGGAAAGGCAGGATAATGGTTCTCTCCTTTTATTTACTAATTTTCATAGTAAATTGGTTTCTTATTTCCTGAAGGCATTTGTTATGTCTCATGTTTAGATGTCCCCCCAAAGCCTCATGTGGCCATAGTTGGGACTTTTTCAGAGGTGGCTGGGTCTAGAGTGTGCAATGCTAGGATTAAAGGTGCTAAAATTAAGGGTGTGAGTGCTATTTGCCCTAAAGGTGAGTAGCCTGGGTACAATATAAGGGATGGAAAGAGGCTTATTTGTAGTTTTTCTCTTGCTTGTTTTTCTATCTTCTGCTTGCCATGAACTGTTTTCTTCTCTGTGATGCCCCTTTGTGTGCCAACCTGCCTTGGAGCCACTGAACTAAGCTGAAACCTCTACATACTGCAAGCTAAATAAACTTTTCCTCCTTTAACTTTGGGTGTTGGGTATTTTGTCTTAGCAAAAAAAGTAACTAAGCAATTTGTAAAACAATCTAATATCACTTAGAACTCAAATATAGTATTACATGTTGGGTTTCAGTTCATTGCAATTGTGATTGGTAAAGCTCATATTGTCTCATCTTTGGCTAGTGGAAACATAGTCAATAAGCCTTTTTGATTAGGACCCTGGTAGTTTTTGATAGCAACTTTGTTATCTGATCAGTTTCTGTCCCAGGTCTGAAATCAGTTAATTCCTTTTTCTTGCTTTGTTTTCTGTTTTTGAGATTGGTGGTGGTGCTAGTAGTAGTGTTTTTCTTTTTTCTTTTTTTCCTTCCTAGGTGAAAAAAGGAATTTTCTTTGCGGTACCAGGGATGGAATCCAGGGCCTTGTGTGTGCCAGGCATGTGCTCTATCACTGAGCCACATCCTTAGCCAGCCCTTCCTTTCTAAAGTTTTTAAAATTTTGACATAGACATATGCGAAATTGCCCAAACTGGCCTCAAACTTAGTGATCCTCTTGTTATAGCCTCCTGAATATGTGGGATGAATATGAAGGTGTGGTCTAAATTTCAGTTCTACCCCCTTCTATTTAATTCTGTTTAGTGTATTGGGAATATAATGTGTAGTTTTGAGGAAGAATAAATGAATTACTTTTTTTTTTTTTTTTTTTTTTGGTGGCACCGGGGATCAAACTCACAACCTTGTGCCTGCCAGGCAGACGCTTAAGCCACTGAGCCAAACTCCCAGCCCTATTTTTCTTTTGAGACACGGTTGCACTATGTAGCTCAGGCTGGCCTTGCGCTCACATTGTAGCCCAAGCCGGCCTCGAACTCACAACGCTCTGCCTACCTCAGCCTCCCGAGTGCTGGGATTAAAGGCGTGTGTCACCACGCCCAGCTCGAATTACTGGTTTTAAAATTAACAATAAGTATTAATTTTTTACATGGTGCGGCATGCCTATAATCCCACTGCTCAGGCTGAGGCAAGAGGATCACTGTGAGTTCAAGGTCAGCCTGAATTTCAAAGTAAGACCCTGTCAAAAAAAAATTTTTTTTGCTTGCAATATAGAAGCAAGGATGGCATATCTACCTTTTAAAGTGTTAAAAAAGGAAAGAACACTTTTTATTAGTACATGTTTGCAGTACCTAATAATTATACTTATTGTGGGAACTTTGCACATGAACATAACACATCTTAACTTTTTTGTTAGGATGTGTTGTTGTTTTTGAGGCAAGTTCTTGCTATGTAGTCTAGAATGGCTTTGAACTTGTGGCGATCCTCCTGCCTCAACCTCTTTACAGGTGTGTACCACTATGCCTGGCAACACATCTTAATTCTTCTTTGTGTCCCCTTCCCCTCCCATCCTTGCCTGCCCTCTCCAACTCTTGTTCTCCTCATTTGTAAATTCTCTATTTCCATTTTTTCCTTCAATTTTTTAATCCCCTTTTCCCTTTCTTCTCACCCTTCTCCATCCATCTATTCTTCCCCATCCTGTTTGAAAAAGATCTCTGTACTGCCTATTATATTTTGCTCTTTATTCATATTTTGTGTTTCTCATGTAATAAAAACCATGCAATATTTAAACTTCTGTGCCTGACTTAATATGATCTCAGGGTACATCCATTTATCTACAAACGCCTCACATTTATCCTTCTTATAACAGAATAGTACTCCATTGTATATAAATATCACATTTTCTTTACCCATTCATCTGCTGATGGGCATATGTAGGCTCTTTTCAAGATTTAGCGATTGTAAATTGTGCTGCTATAAATATAGGCATACATGTATCACTGTACTGTGAAAACTTGTACCTCTTTCAGGAGGATACATATAAGGAGAATAGCTGGGTTGAATGGAATTTCTATTTTTTGTGAGGAATTTCCATACTGATCTCTATAGTAGTTGCACTAATTTACATTCCCACAAACAATATAGAAATTTTCTTTTTTTTCCTCAAACCCTTGCCAGCATTTATTATTTGATTTCTTGATTATAGCCATGCTTTTTGAAATAAAATAGTATGTCGTCAACATTGTTTTAAATTTATATTTCTCTAATGGCTAGTGATGTTGGGCATTTTCAGGTATTTATTGGCCATCTATACTTTTGATAAGCATTTCAGTTTTCCATTTTTTTATTGTATCTTTCATTGTGGCAGATTTAATTTTTTGAGTCTGTATACATTCTATATGTCAGTCTTCTGTCTGAGGAATAGCTGGCAAAATTTTTTTTCCCATTCTATGGGCTGCCTCTTGGTTGTACAGAAGCTTTTTAATTTGATATCCCATTTGTTGATTCTGGGTATTATTTTTTGTGCCATTGGAATTCTCTTCAGAAAGTCCTTGCCCATATTAATGTCTTCAAGAGTTTTACCTATTTTATCTTCCAGCAGATTATTTCTGTTTTAACATTTAGATTTTTGGTTCATTTTTATTTTAGTTTGGTACATGGTGAGATATATGAATCTAGACTCAATCTTCTGCATGTGGATATCCAGTTTTCCTAGCATCATTTACTAGCACGTTCATGATAGGGCCATAATTCCATGTTTTGCTGCCAGGTGTGTCTGATTTAGACACGTTATAGTCCTGTGGGCTGTAGTACATGCATGACTGTCCCATCCAGTGGCATGTACCATTGGATGCAAACGGATCTAATCACTTTTATTGGTCATGCATGTACTTCCAGTGATACAGGCTATCTGATGGGCCAGTCGTGCAGCCAGCAGCAATGTGTTAAAGAAGCTGTCTTTCTTCCAGTGTATGTTTTTGGCCCCTTAGTCAAAGATCAAATACTTAGATATATCTGTAGTTGTTTCTGTTTCCTCTATAGTAATTCCATTAATCTATATTTCTGTTTTTGTGCCAGTACCATGCTGTTTTTATCACTGTAACTTTATAGCACAACTTTGAATCTGGGATTTTGATGCCTCCTGCTTTTCTGATGTAACCTAGAAATACTTTTGCTATTCTGGATCTCTTCTGGTTCCATATGAATTTTCGGATTATTTTCTCTAGATCTGTGAGGAACGATGTTGATTGGGATTGTGTTAAATCTGTATTTCACTTTTGGAATTGTAGTCATTTTGACTACATTGGCTCTTCCTATCCAGGAACATGGGATATCTTTCAATTTTCTGATGTCCTCTTCACTGTCCTTTACAGAGGGATGTAATTTTTGTGACAGAGGTCTTTTACTTCTTGGTTAGGTTAATTCCTCGGTATTTAATTTTTCTTGATGCTACAGTGAATGGTATGTTTTCTTAATTTTGTTCTCAGTGAGTTTATTGGTGTATAGGAACACTATTCATTTTTGTGTGTTTATTTTATATCTTGCTACATTTCTGAATTTGGTCATTCTAGGAGTCTAAAAGGAGCTTTTGGGATCTTTAAGTAGAGGGTCATGTCATTTGCAGATAATAACATAGTACCTCAGTCCATGGATGCTATTTGCAAATGATTTGCAAACAAATGCATTTAGCAAAATTTTGTTTTTGTTTGCAAACTCTGCATTGGGTGATGAACATAATCACAGCCATCTTTCCTTCACAAACATGAACATGGCCATCTTTTCGAGAATCGTGGAATGAATTTTAGATTTGTGAACTGAAGTACCACTGTACTTTGACTTCCTTTCCTATATGTGTCCCTTTTATTTCTTTCTGTTGCCTGATTGCTCTGACTAATGTTTCGAGAATGATGTTAAACAGGAGTGGTGATAGTGAATATCTTTGTGTTGTTCCTCATTTTAGAGAGAAAGCTTTCAGTTTTCCCCATGTAATGTGATGTTGGTAATAGGTTTTCCATAAATGACTTGTTATCAGATTGAGGTAAAGTCCTTTTATACCTAATTTATTCGAAGTTTTTATCATGAATGGATATTGGATTTTGTCAAAGGCTTTTTCTGAGTCTATTGAGATGATCATGTGATTTTTATCCTTACTTCTGTTTTTGTGATGAATTACATTTATAGTTTTGTGTGTACTGAACCATCCTTGGATCCCTGGGGTAAAGCTTGCTTGGTCATGGTTTATGATCTTCTTGATTTGTTGCATTCTGTTTGCCAGTATCTTGTTAAGGATTTTTGAATCTGTGTTTGTTAGAGATTGGTCTACAGTTTTTTTTGTTTTTTTGTTTTTTTGTTTTTTTTGGTTGAATCCTTGTCTGGTTTTGGAGTCAGTAATGGTAGCTTTTAGGAATGACTTTGTGAGTACTCCTTCCCTTTCAATTTCATTAGAGTGTGAAAAGCATTGGTGTTATATCTTCACTGACATTCTTGTAGAATTTGGCAACAAATCCATCAGGTCCTGGACTTAAGGTCAGGGTTTTTTTTATTACTGCTTTAATTTCTTTGCCTGCTATTGAATTATTCAGGATTTTCCAGTCTTCTTGGTTCAGTTTTGCTAATTTATATGCATCTAGGACTCTCTCCATTTCTTCTGAGTGCTCTGATTTATTGGTGTACAGGTTTGTGAAGTAGTTGGTAATATTATTCAGGATTTTGACAGTGTTCATTGTGATTTCACCTTTTTCATTTCTAAGTGCATTGGTTTGTGTCTTTTCTTTCCTTTTTTTGGTGAGATTGGCTAAGGGTTCATCTTTTGTTTATACTTTCAAAGAACCAGCTGTTTAAGTCATTCTTCATACTTTTTTTAGTCTTCATTTCATTGATTTCTCTGCTGATCTTTATCATTTCCATCCCTGTACTAGCTCTCTGGTTAGCATTGTTCTTGTTTCTGTAGGACTTGAGGTACATCAGTAGGTTATTTATTCGGGCTCATTTTCTTTTTCCTGATGTTGGCATTAACAGGTATAAACTCCCCTCTAAAGACTGCTTTCTTGGTGTCCCATAAGTTCTCATATGGTGTATGTCACTTAATTCTAGGAACTGTCTTATTTCTTTCTTAATCTCTTTTGTGACCCATGGATTGTTCAAGAATGTGTTGTTTGATTTCCATGCATTTGTGTAGTTTCTGTGGTTTCTTTTGCCATTGAGTTCTAGGTTCATTTGCATTATGATCTGATAAAAGTGCATGGCAGAATTTCAGGTTTTTTGGATACCTTATTTGCTAATATGTGGTATTTTTTTGGAGACAATTACATTGCCACCAAGAAGAATGAGTATTTTGTTGTTTTGGGGTTCAGTTGTTTTGAAAGTTTGGTTCAACTCTCATATTTCTTGGTTGATTTTGTTTTGTTTTGTTTTGTTGATCTATTTGTGATAGTAGGATATTGCTGTCCCCACTATAATTGCACTGATATTTATCTAATCTCCTATTTATGAAGTTGGGTGCACTGTTGTTTGGTGCATATATGTTTATAGCTGTTATCTCTTCCTGATGAATGTTTTTCTTAACAGATATGTAGTGAGCTTTTTTTGCCTCTTCTGATCAGTTTTAGCTTAAAATCCAGTTTGTCTGAAAATAGTATAGTTATTCCTGCTTGTTTTCAGATTCACATTGCATGAAATAACTGTTTTCCAACCTCTGACTTTCTGTCTGTGAATTTCTTTGGGGATTAAGTGTGTTTTTTGTATTAAGTATATTGTTAGATTTTGTTTCTTGATCTGTTCTGCTAATCTTTGTCTTTTTATTGGCAGATTGAGACCATTCAGATTGATGGTTGTACCTGATAAGTTATTGACTTATTTCTATCATTGTATTATTTTTCTGTTGTTCCTTCCCTTTCTCTTCTTTCTACTTTACTACTCTCCCTCCCTGTGCATTCATTCTATTGGACCTTTTGGCAATGCTAACTTCATTGTCTCTTTCTGTGGTATTCTTGAGAATTATTTGGAGTCCTCCTTTGTTGATCATGAATTTCTTTAGATCGCCTTTATTATAGAAATATTTTATATCTATCGATTTTGAAAATTAATTTACCAGGATATGCTTATCAGTTTATGTTGGAAGCCTGGTGTGTTGGATTGAAAACTGGTGGTCAACTTAGCAACCAGCTAAACTAAATCAGCATTGTGCTTAATGTAGAGGGCCCACTTGAGGATTGTTGCCAACATAAAAAGAACTGCAGAGGAAGAAATAGTGTTGTTGGTTCTCTTATTGCTGTTGGTTCTCCTGGAGAGCTTGTCAAGCTTCTTTCCTGATATGAACTTGGCTGCTGTCATTGTCAGAGGAGCTTGGGACCTTGTTGTCACTGAGAATGGCTGTGGTTCACTCTGGGGGAGCTCTGGTCCTTACTTTGAGTATTACTTCCTGGTTCCAGAGGGGAAGATGGTGTGCCATTCAATCTCTAGGAGAAGCTTGTCATGCTGACTTTCTTTTATGAACCTGGCTTTTCTCATCATCAGAGAAGCTTGGGACCTCGTTGTCACTGAGGGTGGCTGTGATACTTTTCGGGGCATTGCTTCTTGACTCTAGTGCAGAACCCTTAGCCTACTGGCACAGATTCTTCATCCTGCTGGCACAGACATTCTGGCTTCCACCGCTGACCTTTGGGCCTTCAGAGCAGATCCATGAAACAGACTTGCATGAGATATTATCATGGGCTCTAGGCCTCCAGTTGGACTCATCATGGGGGCATTGTTATGGCTCTAGGTCCTCAGCTGGACTCATGCAGATGTTACCATGGGCTCCAGGCCCTCAGCTGGATTCTTTGGGTGTTAGTTTGTGGACAGATTTCCTGTACTTTCTGTGTTTGACTCTTTGGGTGACTATTGTAAAATAATTCTATAAATTATGTGTCCTGTATGTAATTGTTTCCCTTGCAAATCCTGACTACAATACCTAGGTAATATAAAAATGAAAGAGAAGGAAGAGGAGTGTATTCATTGGTAAAGCATGAGCCATTGGCATGCTCGAAGTTCAGTTCCCAACACCAAGGGAAAAAGTGAAGGAAGAGAAGGAAAATCCATTATTATAAATATTTCTACTGGCTCTGCATATGACCCTTTTTTCTGTTAGGAATCATATAATCCTAGAATGGCTTCTTCTGGAACACAATTTTAAAACAGGAAGTAATGCTTTCTGTGATAGTATTGATGCAGAGATGATATCTGGTTAGTGAAATTCAGAACTAGACACCAAGCCTCCTACCTCTTAGCTTGTAGAACAATATAGAATTGTTCTATGTAATACCAAGAACTCTTTCTTCTGGGCAGCTATCATCAGGCACATTATGTTTCTTTTCATTATAGTTCATTGTCTCTAGAATAGTGTTGTCCATAGAGTACATATGTATATTCATCTGTGTTTATATGTGAGTATGTTTGATTCGTTAGGTCTGACCTACTAAATATACTGAAAGAATTTATAATAGGAACTGAAGGACCAGGCTTAGCTCAACATCTGTACCATCTGACTTCCAGTACCCATTCCCTTACATGAAACATGGAACCTAAAAAAAACCTTGCATTTGCTATATTCCTTTGCACTAGGTCCCTGGGTGAGAAGACCTAGCTAAGGTACTGTGTTCATCATACAGGATTGTTCCTTCTTATAGTGAGACTTAGCTAATTATATGATCTAGTATAACAATTAGAAGGTGAAGTGAAGCTAAGGTCACATGACTTGCAGATTCTATTTTTTTTTTTTAATCAGAAATTTCCTCCTTTTAAGCATAAAAATTTGGTGAATATTTTTTCGTTTAGTGAATAGTAGAATAAGGGAGCTGGACGTGGTGGCACACTCCTGTAATCTTAGCACTCAGGAGGCTGAGGCAGGAGGATCGTTGCAAGTTCAAGACCAGCCTAAGCTACAAAGTAAGCCCAAGGCCAGCCTGAACTGTATAGTGAGACCCTGTCTCCAAAAGACCAAAAAAAAAAAAAAAAAAAAAAAAAAAAAAAAAAAAAAAAAAAAAAAAAAAAAAAAAAAAAAAAAAAAAAAAAAGGATAAAGAATGAACTTTTCTAAACCACAAATATATACATGAGAAACAATTTTTATTTCAGGCGAACTACCCTATAAGATTCCAGAGGACTAATCAAAAACATGAGCTTGGATAAAACATGTGAATGCAAAGAAAATTTCACTAAAATACAAAACATGAAGATGTTGATGAAAGATGGGACAAAAGCTAACATGGTAGAACTGTGGCTAGAGTTCGATGAGATGCATTAAGATGTAGGAAACAATCCATCACAAAAATCTGAAAGGATGGTAAGGAGGAAAGTGGGGTAATAGCTAGTTTCATCAGAATAAAAATTACTGTGAAAAAGAAACAAAGAAATTTTCAAAGCAGAATGAAATTCCATTGGTATCTAGGACTCATGGCTTGTATAATGAAGAAAAGGTTAGACTGATGACATTGATTTCATACAAAAGTACGTTTAAAGAGTCATACATTTCTGAGAGTATACAACTAAGGATTTGATGTTGTTTTAATAGTTTTCTCACAGTGTTTGGCCTACAATAGGTGTTCAGCAAATATGTCATCTGTGTGGCTTTTGATTTCCTCTTCCTCAATGTCCCCTAGACTGACTTCGTGGGAGATTGGAGTTTTTGGACATACTATATTTCTTTGTTTTCTCATGTTTCTATTTTTTGTTTGTTTTCTGTGCGGAGACTTGTAGATTGATTACAGTAGGTAGAGCCAGGCGTGGTGGTGCACGCCTTTAATCCCAGCACTCGGAGGGCTGAGGTAGGAGGAGCGTTGTGAGTTCGAGGCCGGCTTGGGCTACAATGTGAGCGCAAGGCCAGCCTGAGCTACATAGTGCGACCCTGTCTCAAAAAACTAGGGCTGGGAGTTTGGCTCAGTGGCTTAAGTGCTTGTCTGGCAGGCGTGAGGCTGTGAGTTCGATCCCTGGTGCAAAAAAAAAAAAAAAAAAAAGGATTATAGTGGGTAGCTTTGTTGCTACCGTAGAGACCTGTTTAATGTGTACTTTTCAAAGGGGTCCTTGGGCATAGCTATTAGCCTTTGCCTCTGTCCCAAGATCCAACCATCTCTGGGAAGGGAGGTTGTAGCTTACTTGACCCAGTACCCAGTTTTTATGGAATGTGTTGTTTATGACCCCCAGGCAATCCAGCTGTTGACATGGAGAAAGCCAATTGATAGCAACAACTATGTCACCTTGGCTAAATTCATAAAGTCAACAACAATAATATTAAATCCAACCTGGATATTGCCTAACCCTAAAACTACAAACATACTACTTTAAACCGTAGAAAAGAGATCTATACTTACAGTGTAAACACTATTATATACCAGATATCGATCTACAGTAAATACCTATAGAATAACCTTACCTCCATTAACAGTATGACAGTGTTCAGCCATAGTAAGATATATTTAACTCTATAGGTTTATAAAGCTTAATGGTTATACTTGTAAGCATAGAGGTAGTGGGGAATGGGAGCCTTAATTAAGGAGTAAAAGGAAATTAGTAGTATTAGATAAAAGTAACAGAAAAGAACCAAGAAAAGGGATCAATAATAAGACATAGTAGAGAGTAAAGGGGAAAAAAAGAAGATAAGGGAACAAATTGAAATAAAACCAGAAAAGAGAGAAAAAAAAGGACCTAATTCAACAAATGAAAATTTTTCTTTTTTTGTCTTTTTGAGACGGGGTCTCACTATGCAGTTCAGGCTGGCCTTGAGCTCAGTTTGTATCGCAGGCTTGCCTTAAACTTGCAGCACTCCTTCTGCCTTAGCCTCCTGAGTGCTGGGATTGCAGGTGTGTACCACCACTCCTGGCAATAAAGATAATTTTCATTTTAAGAAGGGGGAAAAGAATATGGGAGCTCAAACTCCAAACACCACCAAAAACAAAATGAAGAAACTCAAATGAAAAAAAAAAATAGGTCAAAAGAAGAAAGGAAGAAAAAGACCTATGTATTTCCAAATAAGTGGTTTACTTCCCAGGACCTGCAGCCTCTGAAAATCTAGCAAGTCACAGTCCTCAAGAGGTCCCCCTGCCTATAAACCCTAGTCTACAGCAACCTTCCAAGCTGAGACTCACACTTGTACGTGTGGAAGCAATCAGACCACTATCTCTGGATGTAGGCAGTGGTATGGGTGCTCAAGCTGACCAGCAACCTAAATACCATCACTTGTAGGTCCAGTCGCTTCTGAAGTCAGGCCTCCTACTACAGAATTCAGGCCCCATGCCTTCCTGGCCTGAGCTTGAACTTCTCAGAGGATCTGAAGAAAAATATGTCCAGCCTTTACCCTGTCCCAGTCTGTCTCCTGTGGCAGTTTTTTACTCAGTCCTGGAGTGAAGCTATAGTAAGGTGTTCCATGATTCAGTCCCACACAATCAGATTCGTCCCAAAATAGCACCTGATTACACTCTGGCAATATGGCAGGTACTATACTATATTTGTTCTGTAATTTTATCCCACTATGAAAGAGTCTCACACTGTTTGTGTTTGTTTTTAGTTTATATTTGTTGTGGGTTTTCCTTGGTGGTGTTGGCCCATCCACTGTTGCTCCCTGAAGCAGCTGACTCTTCTGGGCAGGCTTACTCTTCTCTGGGGGCACAACCTCTTCTCTTTCAAATCAATTGATTGTCCACCTATGCAGCCCTGTGTTGAGGGAAACCACAGTGTGAAGCCTGCTAGGAGTTTGTGGTTTGATGCCAGCAGTGGACAGGATCCTCCCTTGCATGGTGCATAGTGGGTAAGAGGACATTTAAACCTTAACGGAAAACTAAAGCTAGATTTTGTTTCCTCTTTAGAAGTTGAGGCATAACATTACTCTGTTTTGTTTTTTGTTTCTTTGTTTTAAGTTATCTGAGATCTCCTGTTCTCTATTTTCTCTTTAAAGAGGCAGTGAGTTTGCCACATAACAGACATTCTGGATCAGATATTCATTCGGTGTCATATGGAAGAGCAAATCATAAAAATGACTTTAAGTAATTAAAGAAAAATAATACAGTTGATAGTACAAAACACAGGAAAAATGCCACTTGTTTTGGAGGTAACACATGGGAGACTTTAGACCTAAAGTTCTATGAAAGTCTGAAATTAAAGAGATTACAAAGAGGGAACAATAGTTTTGTTTTTAACTTTTTCAGTAAACCTTGCTACAAGTTTATGCTTATTTAACATTTTGCCTCCGTAAGTTTTAAATAAATTTACATGTGTAAAATTATATTTATGTATATACTGTATGTGTGTACATATATAAGTATAAAATATTTAAGTATATAAGAACATATTTGTGTATGTAAATACAATTATATTTATAATATACACAAGTAAGAGGTGAGTATGAGGTAAAGTGAAAAGAGCTTAAAAAAGTAATTCTTAGAACAAAAATGATACTCCTAGCCACCGGGCAAGGATACTTACTAGTAATTTAAATCCTAAAAGTAGGTGGTATTTTTAGGAGGTAGAAAACAAGTATGAAAAATTTACCATCTGGTTAAATCCCTCCTTTCATCTTCAGCCTTAGTTTCCTACCTTTCTCAGTCTCCATTTTTCTGTTAAAACTCTGTGATAGCTTTTGGTCACTGTGACCAAATTACCTGAGAGAAACACCTTGAAGTTTTATTTTGGCCCATAGTTTCAGAGATTTCAATCTATGGTCAGCTGGCATCTTTATTTCTGGGCCCTGAGATGAGATAGACCATCCTGGCAGAAGGATGTAAAGGAACAAAGTTCCTCAGTTCATGGCAGCCAAGAAGCAGAGAGAGAGAGAGAGAAAAAAAAAATATCCACAGAGCCACAGAGGAAAGGTCCAACATAGTCCCCAAGGTCAGGACACCATTTTCTACTCCCTTCATTAAGCCCTACTCCCTGTTTCTGTCATATTACAGCTTGTGTCTCAATGTCCTCCAAAGCCTCATACTGTCATAGGTGGGGCTTTTCAAAGATCTAGTGTGTGATGCTGGAATCAAGGGTGTGTGATTACTAAATTAATCCACTGATCATTTTGGCATAGTTCTGGGTGTGGATAATGTGAAGGCCCATCCCAGGTGTGAGGACTACCGGCCCTAAGGGTGTGTAGCCTGAGTAGAATATAAAGGACAGAAAGAGGACTGCTGTCCTGTCATCACTTGTCCCTTGCTGCTTATCTGCTGCTGCCTCCTGCCTGATGTGTGCTGCTTCTTTGCCATGCCACCCCCTTGTCTTGCAACCTGCCAATTATGGACTGAAACCTCTACAAACTATGAGCCAAAATAAACCTTTCTTCCCTTAATTTTGGGTGCCAGGTATTTTGTCTCAGTAATGAGAAAAGTAACACACATCACTTCCCAATAATGCTATCTAATCATATTAACAGTGGATTAGTCTGCTGATGAAATTAGAGCCATCACAATCCAGTCACATCTCCAACCAAGCCTTTAACACATGAGTCTTCAGAAGACATTTCAAATTTAAACCATAACATTTTATTACTGTATATTACCCAAATTTACTTGAAGCTGCCAGTCAGTCAGTCAATAAATTTTGTGGTCCTGGAGATCAAACCCAGGATGTCACACCATTCTGCCACTGAACTATTTCTGCAGCTCCTAAGAAAAATATTTTTAAGTTTTGGTTTTAAGCTATAAGTATACTCAATTCTAAGGTATCCATTGAGAATATTTTGCACCTCTCCAGTTCCTTAATTTTCTTCATAAGAAAATATGCCAACATAAAGTTACTAGGCATTGAGCACTGTAAACATACTACTAATAATTACAGTGTAAGTTTTCTATTTTTTACATTTTTATGTTCTCCTTGTGTCTTATTTTCTGTGTACCATGGTTATCTTTGATGATTTATTAGATGTTGTATTTGGAATATTTCTGTGGGAATAGTTTGAGTCCTTTCTTCAGAGAAGATTTAATTTGCTTCTGCCAGATGCTTGAAAGTACAGTCTGGGATCATCTTGAGGCACTGAAGTAATCCAGAAGAGGGGAAGCCAGTTTTCAGGTTCATGGGAGAACTGGCTTACTTCTGATTCATCCTTGTTTCAGCATTTAGTTCATCTAGGCCACATCTTTTAAGTTAGAGTGACTTTGATTTTTGGCATTCATTTGCTTTTGCAGCTCTTCTTTGCGATTGGTAATGTCTTTAGGGGAAAAAGTGGGTTCTTTTCTTTTTTAGCTGCTCTATGTGCCTGATCTGCATGTTTTAAAATGCACAAACATGGCAGTCTAGGAGCCCAAAGCAACTTGTTCGAGCAGTTGTGGTATCATTATGCCCTCATGTGTCTGACCTCCTTGGCATACATGGTTGATTTATGTCTCCTCATAATAATTGTCACTCCTTTCTTGTTGTCTCCCTGAGACCAGTCTTTTCTGATTCGATTAACAGTCCCTATCCTCTTAACTTTCAAAGACCCCATACTCCAAACTCTGAAATTCCATGATCCTGATGAATGTGTGGTTTTACTTCTGAAAAACAATTATGTCTATGTATCAGAGAAACCAAGGAAATTCTTTGCTCTAGAATAGCAATCTCAGATAAGAGTAAGTGATGGTAGACTGGACCATACAAATTCTTTTGTGCCAGACAGAAGCCTTTGTTGTACTTAGAAATAAGGACCACCTAACAAAGTGGTACTGCGTTTATCTTTGGAGACCAATGACTTGTTAGACTGGCTTGTAATTCTTTGTGAAACACAGTTCCTTTAAATGTTTGGATAACAACTTCCAAAAGGTAGTTTTTTAGTGTCACATTTTTTTGTGTTATCTAGTTAAAACAAATAGTTGTCTCTATCATTTCATGTGTATGTAAAACCTTATAATGCATCTCCCACCCTGGAAAACATTATAAAATAAGGTTTATTCAATAAATCTTATAGAAATGGCCTGATTTGCCCTGCAAGAATAGTGGATTGTTTTAAATATAATTTCCTTTAACTCTTGTTGTACTTTTTAAAATTTAGGCAACTCAAATTATTTTATTGCCAACCTCTACCTCTTTTGATTCTGCAAGAGAAACTATGCCTCCAGCAGCCCCTAAAGCCCAAGAATCCAGTCAATTATCCAACAGACTCATGATTGAAAAACAGGTAAACTTGAAATATTTTAAGTCACTGTTTCTCAGAGTATGTGCCAAAAGATGTTAGGTCTACAAATGTAAAAGATCTGATATTATAAAGATTCTTTGGTCAAATAATTTTGGGCACTTCTGGGTGGAAGACTATTAAATGTCTTTATCACTCTGCGACCTCACAATCTTGTGACTCTCCAAAAGGAGGAGTCAGTATTCAGCATTTTCCTTCTTATTTAGTACTAGTATTAGCTGGGTGTTCATAGCACCTACTTTGAAAAATAACATCTCCTGCCATTTTTAGAATTTATTCATTAGGATCCAAGAGATATCAGGTAAGAATATTATTTGAAATGTATAACCTTATTTTGTAAGAGCATTTTATTTTTAATAAGTTACAGTAGATCTCCACTGAGATACTCATACAGAGCTTTTGGCTCCTTTTCAGGTATCAGTGATAATTTTGCATCCACCAAATCATTAAGCTCTGTGATCTGAAGACATAAAGCATAAAAGAGTGAAAAGTTGTGTGAGAGAGAAATATATTAAAAATAAGGGGGGAAATATTAGTAGTCAAAAATAAACTTATTTCAAAGAACCATCAGAGTCATCTCCTATTTTGAAATGATAGGCTCTTTAATATCTAGAGGCATTTAGATATGAAGAATATAGTACTTTTATTTGTATTTTGTCTGTGGTCCAAATTATTTAATCTGTTGTGTGTGTGATACAGAGAATAGGACCAAGGGATTCATGTGTGCTAAGCATGTACTTTACCACTGACCTATACCTCCAACCCCTAAGTGTGTTTTAAAAAATCATATATTTATGTCCTTTTCTTTTTCTTGTTTCTTATTTTTTTCCCCTGTTGTAATGTTTTTATTGATTTCAGAGATTTAGGGTACCCTTTTTTAGTATGTAAATTTAGAATTAGAGATACAAGATTTGATCGTCTTTTCACGGCGATTCTATTTGAATCTATTAGCCAGATTGATAGGCTCCTTTTTACGGTTAGACCTTGTCCATTATACAAGCAACTATGTAAATTGTTGGCTCTGTGTAGTCAGCTATGTGATAATCTTTTTTTTTTTTTTTTTGGTCATCCTACTAATCATTAAAGTGCCACTTATTTCTGAGTGATTTAGATTTTCTATTTAATTTATTACCTAGTTTGCATATGTTTCCTCTGATGGAGCCTGGTCTGGTTCAGTTAAGTCTGTGTGGTTCATAGAAATTACAAGCATCTTTGTTACTGTTTTCTGTTTTAATTTGTCCACGATGCCTACATATGTGTATTCTGTATAATGCAGTAATTTGTGTTAACTTGCAAACTTCTAGTGTGTTGATTATTTTGTTAGAAATTATATATGTGTTTTAATTATAAGCATAAAATTCACATTTAATAAAACCCTTTGAAGAAAAAGTTTTGCTATTATGAAAGTGTAGGAAATTATATGTAAAATTTTACTTCACTTCATATCTTAAAGTTGATCCTTTTTTTGTAATTGTAGCAGGAGGAAGCAGAATGGGAAATCATAAATGTGCTGTTAATGAGACATGGCTTAAAACCTTTGTGCCTCATCAAAAGAACAGATCTTAAAGGTAATCATATCTTATTTTTGTTCTGTAAGGTAAAATATTATTTTTTCTTTAAAAATTTTTTATCTTAAAGTGTTTTTACCTTGCCTTTATTTTTACTGTCTGTAATTTTTAAAATGTAGATCTTATCATTTTTGATAAACAGTCATCACAAAGAATGAGGCAGAATTTGAAAATGTTGGTGGAAGAAACGGATCGTCAACAGAACGTGATACAAGAGCTCATAGAAACTAATCAGCAGCTTAAGTAAGAAATTGAATTGTTGGGGCAGGGATTTAGCTCAGTGGCTGAAGTGCTTGCCTGGTAAGCGTGAGGTTGTGAGTTCAATCTCTGATACCAAAAAAAATAAAATAAAAAATTGTTTCTATCCTGAAAACAGCTACTTTAAAAAGGACCATAAAGTTTAATTTTTCATTTTGATTAAGTGTTAACATTTTAAACTATTTTGGTAGTAGCTTAGCATAGATAATATAATGGTATTGTCTATTTTCTTTTATTAGTTTCTGTTCTACAATGTCAACTGGCAGTATAGCTCAGTGGTAGAACATGTGCTTATTATGTGTCCAGACCTGTGTCCAGTCCTTAGCACCAAAACAAAAATACAGTCTTAAGAATGCAGCAAAATTTTAGAAAGTAAATTGTTCAGTGAGTATGTTTGATGATTTGATTTATTTTTAATACTAAGGGTTGGAATTGTGTCTATTAAATTAGAAATGAGCTTCAGCTAGAAAAAAATCGAGCAGCACATCAGGAACAACGAGCTAATGACTTGCAACAAATTATGGAGAGTGTGAAATGCAAAATTGGTGAATTGGAAGATGAATCTCTAAATAGGGTTTGCCAGCAGCAAAATAAAATGAAAGATCTTCAAAAGGAGCATAGAACTTTACAGGTACTGAATTATGTATTTTCTTAGACAAGTAGTATAAAAATGGCTCATTATGGTTCCAGTTGACTTCCATCTTGTTAAATTCAGTGGTTCTTACCTTATGTCACTTATCGGTGTGCGCCCCCCCGCCCCCCCGGCACCGGGGATTGAACTCACAAGCACTTAGGTCACTGAGCCAACTCCCGGCCCTGGTTTTTTGAGACAGGGTCGCACTGTGTAGCTC
>RJWM01023979.1:0-31367 GCA_004363535.1 Dasyprocta punctata | reverse complement strand
AATGGATATTCTTTCATTGGCTGCTCTTGCCACAGGAATTTTGCTACCCTGGTATTTTCAACATGTCAGAGGCCTGAGCTGAGGGGCTTCTTTCCATGGCTCTGAGGCAAGTGAAGGTTAACTGGAAACCATATAAGAAAAGCAGAAATTTGTCTCCCCAATTCATCCTCTTACAACAGCCTTGGGCTGCTCTGTGTCCTTCCCATAGACATCAGCTCCTCCTCTGCCCCACCGTTTACACACACGTGTGTGCACGCACACACACACACGGAGGGGTGTTAGTTCTCAGAATGTCCTTTCTCTCTTTCTTTCTCTTTCTCTTTCTCTTTTTCTTTCTCTTTCTCTTTCCCTTTCCCTTTCCCTTTCTCTTTCTCTTTCTTTCTTTCTTTTCTTTCTTTCTTTTCTTTTTCTTTCTTTTCTTTTTCTTTCTCTCTTTCTTTTTCTTTCTCTTTCTTCCTTCTTTCCTTCCTTCCTTCCTTGCTTCTTTACTTCTTTTCTTGTCTTTCCTTTTCTTTCTGTTTCAAAAACCTATGCTTCAGTGGTTCTCCAGGGTTCACAATGGGAGAGGCAATCAGTGAGCTGTGACCCTCTGGCACCTTGACAGAAGCCAGAAATACTCTTCATTTTCAACAACTGCTTTACTCTTTGTATTGGGTATGCTATGTACCCCCAAGTCCTCATATAATTTTGATGGGGCTGAGTTATTGGTTTGTTATTGGTTTGTTGTCTGGCAATGTGAGTGCTGTGCCCGCCCAGGGGTGGAGCCAACATACAGTGTAAGGGAAGGCGGGTCTTCCTCTTGTTCGCTTCCGCTTCCAACCCCCCCCCTTCTCTCCAGCGCGGCTTGAGGCTTGCAGCTTGCAGCTGCCATGAACTGTAGCCCCGTCATCCCATGCTGCCTTGGAGCCAACTTACGGACTGAAACTCCTGAGAAAGTGTAAGAATAAACCTTTCCTTCCCTAACTTTGGGCGTCAGGTATTTTGTCCGGCAACGAGCGAAAAAGTAACCAAAACACTCTTCTTTACTCCTTGTACCTGCAGATCATTTTTAAAATGATTTCCTCACTGTCTCCCAAAGATGCTTCACTGGGTTATTAATCAAATACTTACAATTATAAGTTGATTTGTGAATAACTGACATATTTATGACAGGCAACATTGCCATTCGGGAACTTAGTATGCGACTTGGGATACTCAATTATTATTTTATATCCCTCAATAAAGTTTAATCATTTTCTTTACATAGGTCACACACATTTCTTAAAGTTTTCTAGCTATTTGATGTATTTTACTCCAATTGTGTGTAGGATGCTTTTTTACTTTATTTTTAACTAGTTATTGTTGATTTATAGAAAAGTTTATTGACACTGGCGAACATATTTACTATTTAGTGTTCTTCCTTTCCTTCCTGTAAATTCTAATAATGGGAAAATGAATTGTAAAATATCCTTTGAAAAGCAAGTAAAAAGATAATGCATTTTCTTTTAATGGTAAATAGAGGGGAAAGTATCTATATTTGTAAGGGGTTAGGCAATTTTCTTTGAGATATATAATCAGTATACTTAATATCCTTTTCTCATCATAAATGTAATAGAGTGGAAATGAAAGGAAAAATTTTAAAAGGACAGTTAGATCAAGAAGTATCACTGCTCAGTGATATTCAATGTTTATTTTTCTGTGTTACACATCTCTATCCATTAAGAGATTATGTCTGGAAAGTGCTCACAACTAAGTTTTAGACACAACTAGACATTCTCAGAAGGGTAGTGAGCAGCAAAGATGTGTTTCTTTGCTGTTGTTTTGTTTTGTTTTGCTTTGTTTTGGAGCCAGTTTGGAAGGCAAGTCCTGACGAGCTTTTTTGAATGTAAAGGGCTCTTAGGAGAAAAGCCACATGTTATAAACTCACCTGGTAACAGAACCCCAGTGAGGGAGGGCCTGCATGATTCGGAAGTGTGCCAGTTCCCAGAGCTGTGTATGCCCAGACCCAGTCCACAAGGGCATCGCTGGGCCTCTCCAGGACAGGGACGGCAGAAGCCCGCAAGCAGGAGCCAGGCCGAGGAACCGTGCTGTCCCTTCCTGCCCCACAGGACCACACAGGACTTCAGTGGGACTCCAGAAGTCAGGAGCCAGGGGCTAGAGCCACAGCAGCTTCCAGTGCAAACCTCCACATCACCGAGGCCACCAGCTTGCTCCAGGAGACACTCTGAGCACACGACACAGGTCTTGGTGACTCTGAACTGTGTTGGGCAGGAACTTAGAAGCTGTAGGTGAGCAGTTGGGAAAACAGCCAGTCTGAGTTTTAAGAATGCCTGCGTGAGGGCTGAGGAGCTCTGAGTAACTGAAGTGTATATGTTTACCCTTGGATCATACATGTTTTAATGCATTAACCCATGCTCTGTTATTTCCTCCAAATACACGACAAAGATGGAAGTAGCACTTTCTTATTTCCCAGATGCTTAGAATCACTTTATCAGTTGTCAAATAATTTTGAAATTCATCCAAGTTGGTAATGAAAGGCACCCCAAATTATTAACAATGTGATTCTAACTATCAGGCCCATATAATTAACAATTTTCAAGTCAAGTTTCATCCATTTCTAGGTGATAGCCTATAAATTTTTTAAACAATTATTTTTAAATGGGAATAATCCTCCTATTTGTTATCTTACCAAAACAGAGTAATCCTGAACCTGAGGCGTTTACTCATTTTAGTTTGGAGCTGAGGAGGAAGTTCCAAATTCAGCCATCTTGTCTATCCCTCATCCTGCGAGGAGTTTTCAAGTTTTCAAGGATGTTACTGAACATCAGACAGCTGGCCTTCAAAGAGTTGGCTCTGTCCAATACACACATAAACACAGGCCCGCACACATTCACAAGTATTTGTATTATACACACAAATGTATCTATATATAATTGTAGGTGACATCTCCGAGGGTGGTTATTACAGAGCAGAATGAAGCTGGGTGCTCCCCATCTGACTCAGCACCGGGCTTTAGTTCGGCACATATTTACGTGTAGTTGGGCCTCCTTATTCTCAGACTCTGTGTCTGCAAATCTGCCTGCTAACTAAAGCGACCTTCTCTCGATAGCATTCCCCACGGGCAGCCTCGAAGGCAGCCGTCTCCAGGGAAGCCCACGGCCCCACTGCTCGGAGGGAAAAAGAATTTACTTGCCCCAACTTAGCAGAATAATGACAAAAACATACTTTACTTCAAGAACAGTGTTTAAATCAGATTAGCAAACCCAGCTGTCTAACTACCTTTAACGACCCCAAGCTGGGCTGCATTAATGGCCTGCCTGGCCCCTCGCTGCCTGCGCCCAGGCCCCGGCGGCCTGTCCTTCAGGCCTTGCTGAGGAGACGTGGACTGGTGCATCCAGCTCTCCTCGCTTCCAAAAGTTCCTTACCATCGTCACACCCACGGGCTTGGCGCACTAGTCTCCCAGTCCTGAGAGAGAGAGAGAGAAAGTGAGAGAAAAAGCAGCCTTCTTTCTCACTCTTATACAATGCTAACCTCCAGTCATTCTTCACATGTCTGTGCTTAAGAGGAAATAAGATTATTTTAGCATTCAATTGATTTAAGAGTTTCTCAGAATTTATGAAAAAGTAAAAATGAGTTGGCAAGGCGGGCAGGGTGGAGGGAAGGATCCCTCGAAAATACACCTCTTCCCATGGCCAGTGTTCCTTGCTGGGTCCTTGTGAAGCGGTACTGATGACCACAGCTCACACCTGGCACCCCAGAGCTCCTGTCTGTGCAAGGAGTGTGGCGGCGTGTGCTTGATAAGTGCAGAAAGCCCCCTCAGTGTTTCATGTGGGGTGTGAAAACAGCCTGGTACACACTACCAGAAGTGCCGAGAAAAAGAAAAAAAAATTAGCTTAGTTGACGCTGGGTATGGTGGGGCACATCTGGAATCCCAGCGCCCAGGAGGCTGAGGCCGGAGGAGCACCACCATTTTGAGGCCAGCCCGGGCTTCGTAGCGAGACCCTGTCTCAGAAAAACAAAAACAAAATGAACAAGCAGACCAGTTCACCTTCTCAAAGAAGCTTCTGCCATCTGGGACAGTGGCTGTGTGACACAGGGTTTCCGAGGCACAGCCCTGATTTCCAGAAGAATAGATCTCCCCAGCCCTCTGACAGCCTCTTTCTTTGGATACTCTTATTTATAATCTGAGTGATTGAAACGATCAACACGGTAGGGAGGGCTGGAAAGGGGGTTCCCAGCTTTGTGTGAGAAGAGAGAAAGGGGGGCAGGTTTTGCAGACCAATTCAAGCCCTTTTCTCCCTGCCAGGGTGTGGAGAGCCAGCTGAGGCCCAGCACCTCGCTTTATTGTGTGAAGACGGGAAAGCAATCTCTCAATTATCTTCAAATTAACTACCTCTTGCCATTATCTGTTCCCTGAGGACCAATCAGAGCATGTGTTTGAAAAAGCTGGGAGTCAGCCTCCCACTTGGTCCACGCTCTGGCTTCCCTCCCCTCCTCCCCCTCCCAGACACGCACCCAGCCAAGATCATCTGTGGCCGCCATTTCTCATGACAAACTTTAATGCTTTAATTAGGAAGCATCTGCGTGTCCACTCTTCGCAAACACCATATGGTGCTCCGTAGGAAATATGTTTCATTTTCATGAAGGCCAAGCCTCAGGAAAGGGCAGCGTTTTGAATATCTATTGTTGTTCCCACACTGGGTGAAGAATAAATTTGCCGTGCTTCAACAGACCACAGTGTTGAAAAGGATGAAAGGGTTCGTTCTCTACCTGGCAACCACTGGCGGAAAAGATGTCTTAGGTTACAATAAAGCAGAATTCTGCTTTCAAGAACCAGCAATGCAGAGCCCTGTAGAAGTATATTCCAAGAATCCTCCAAACATGCTAAAAGTTTAAGATACCAGATGTCCTATACCAGTGTTTCCCAGCGTTAACAGAATGGTAAAATAACCATCTCTTACACGCTGAGCATTTGGACAATCTAAGACCAGTTTGGGGATGTTGAAAACACACCCATTACCAAAGCATTCTCTATCCCTGCTAGAAGCCTGGCTTTTCAAAGGTGCGCGCGTGCTGCACAGTGACTACTTTCTGTCTTTGACATCCCCACACTGGCTTGGAAAACATAGTTCACTGGGTTGATATCAGGTCCTTGGATTTGTTGTCTTTTCAAATATTATGTCCTTGAAATAAATCTAAGTTTCCAAAGTTCACATTTCTCTAAAATTCAAGGACTTTCACGAGGCTACATTCAGGGTCTTCTCTCTAGTGCTACAAGACGGAGAGATAGGCCGAATTCCAACATGGGCCTTTTCCTGCTTGCATGCAAATCACTCAACATGCAAATGACTAAATAATTAAACCATGATGGTGTTTAAATAAGCCATTTATATTCTCTTCCTTGCTCAGGTCAGCTACTATTCCTTTGCTGGAAGCCATTGGAAAATTCCCTATAGAGCAGAGGGACTGGGCCAAGAAGGGCTATAATTAGTCATTTTCATTTTAAGATAAATAAAGCAGTTGAGGCTGTGGAGTGAACACCAGCCCCCGGCCCCGGCTGAGGGGACTGGTTTCTTTCTTCCCCTCACCAGGGCCTGTTCTTCACTCCAGCTTGGGCGCCAGGCGGTTCGGTGTCCCCTGCAACCCGACTTCGTAATTATGGCTACCACATGTGGCTTCTGGGACACAACTTTAATTACTCAAACTGAAGCACACAACAGAGCCTGAATTGAGTGAACAAAAGCCTATTAGAAGGTGCTCCCCTGTGGTCAGGGCGTAATTATCGTCGGGGGCCGTGGCGGCTGTGGAATTATCTCCGCAATGTCTCACTAACCTTCCGGGCTAGAGCCACATGAATGATGACCTGCACCATCGTCTCATTCCCTTTCATGGTGGGACACTGAAAACAATGGGGCAGGGGGAAGGGGTTCCTGTCCACCTGGGGCCCCGTGCTCCATTCAGAAGCCACCCCAGATGTGCAAAGACGGCCCCCCAGCAGCAAATATGGCAAGGACAGCCTCCAGCCCGGAACCCAGCAAGAACAGAGGGGCGCAAGCCTCACAGTCAGCAACTGAGGCACGCAGTGAGAGCTCTGAGAGCCTCCAAGAGCAGAGATAACCAGCAACCATCCCGCCAAGGGACTTAGTGTGTCTTTCACCAAATCACAGAGAGTCACTCCACTGCCATGGCCAGACTTGAGCTGGAAGACGTTAATGAGATGCTCGCAGGCCTTCTCTTCTTGTTCTAATTAAGCATGGGTTCCCCTCCCAACCCACCCCCACCCCCTGATGTTCCTGTTTTATGCTTTGGGCTCCTACAGTCATATATATCGCAACTTAATACAGATGTTTCACTTCTTAACCCCACAAAGCAGGCTTCTCAGTGTCCCCTACAATTGATGAACTTGATGGCATAATTTTTCCTGTGATGATGTAAAAAAAAGCATTAAGCTTGAAAACTATTTATTTATTTGGTTTGCAATACTGGGATTAAACCTGGGACCTTCACTCTGAACTGCATTCCCAGCTCTTTTTAATTTTTTTTTTTTTTAATTTTGAGAAAGGATCTCACTAAACTGTACAGACTTGAGTTCAAACTCCTAACCTTCCTGCCTGGGTCTTCCCAAGTGCTGGGATTGCAGACCTGTCCCACCGCTGTGTGGCTGCATCATCTCTTTGAATTACTTGTTTAACAAAACCGCTTTGATGACTTGCTTCGCACTTCATTGACTGGACAGATAATAATGATTTAATCGCAGCATACACTCCTATATTACAAGCATAGGAAAAATCTGACTTGTCATCAAAGAAATTAATAACAAACTACATCATATTATCACTAATTACTTTTTCTTTCCTGCAGTTCCAATCTTTTTCTCAGACCTATTATGCTTTTGAAAGATGTGCTGGAACAAGTCTACCCACCCCAAGGCAGCTTTTTCTCATCATTTATATACGTCTGTCACCAGCTAGCGTGGGTCCCTGCTTTAGTAGAATTGGAAATTAAAACTAAGGCACAAATTTATTAAAAAAAAAAAAAAAGCTTTAACTAGAAAGTCTGAGAGAAGAAAAGACCCCAGACTGAGTAGCTAAATGGGGGCATACTCTGATTTAGGGGCTCAGACTGTCTCTTTCTGCACACGCATACAAAGGCTGGGGGCGGGCTTTAAGGTTCTGCTGGTAGACTGGGGTCTGGAGGGTTACAGGTGTCTGAGTCCTGGTGTCAGAAGCCTGGAATTCCCATGGCCGAGGGACGGATCCATTCTTATGAAAGCATTGTCTGCATTTGTAGCGGTTTCTGTCATGCGGGTCTCTGCTTCCCTTGGCATCCAAGTGATCACAGGTTTATGCCAATGGCTGGAAGCTTCCGGATGTAGCCCCCGTCCCATAAAGCCCTTTCCTTGGTGGCTCAGTCTTGAAGGTGGATGAAATCATGTCAGTTCAGGGCTAATCAACTTTGTCCAGGCAGCTCCTACACAGACACCTCATAAGTGATCAACATACCACGAAGACAGTTGACCCAAGCTAAGAGATGTGACCCAAAATTTATAGTAACAAAGGACACAACACTATGGTTGAGCTTCGTTCTGTCTTTAGCTACCTACTGAGCATTCGTCAATAGGAAGTGTCACGTTGAGCGAAAATGGGTTTTAAATCCATTTCTGTTTCAACAGAAAACCCAAATCAGCCCAGGATTCTGTCTGTCCCTTACCCCCTTGTTGGTCTCTGACTATATCATGCCTGTGTCAGGTTATGATTTCCAAATTAGCAGACTAAAGCAAGGACGTGCGTAGCGTAGACTTCTTGTTTCTTCCCCAAGTGCCACGTGTACCATCTAAGCGAAACTCTTCACGGTGGTTGTGACTTTCCACTTCGCTGTAATGGTTCACTCAGGATGGACTGCCCTTCTTTCTTTCGTGTCCATCCCACCCCGATTATGATGTCCTACCCTTCCTTGCCAGACAATTTCAAGAAGCGTTCACTTTTGCTTAAATTCTGAGGGATTGTAGTTTTCAGTTTCTATGAGCCTAACCACTGCCTCCTCCAGCAAGTGGCTCTAACAGTAATTACTGTGCTCCAACACACACTGACATCTGTGCCCCTCTCTGTTTCTTTCCAGAGTGGAATCTCTTCAAGGCAGTGATCGGAATTACTCCTTGCTCTAGTTTGGCTCCTGAATGTCCCCCAAAGGCCTATGTGTTCAAGCCTTGATCCCCAGAATTGTGCTATTGAAAGATGGTGTGGTCTTTGAGAGGTTAGCTTAGTGGGAGGTCCTTAGGTCTTTGGGGACATGACTTTGTAGGGGACAGTGGAAGTCTGGACCCTCCCTTTATGGTTCATGATATAAGTGGTTTTGCTCCATCACACGCTCCCGTACATGGGGCCATTTAATTACAGACTGGAACCTCTAAAACTGTGAGCAAAGACAGCTTTCATCATTATAATTATTATAATTTAATTATCTCAGGTATCTTGGTAGAGAGAGCAATACAAAGCTAACACACTCATCATTCATACCAACCATCTGTTTATTTATAGGTATTTGTCCCTTATAAATGTCCAAAAGCATTTATTGAGTGCCTATTAAATAGTAGGGATTGTTTCAGGCATTGAGAGCTAAGGATGAGACTTAGTAAGACCCAGTTCTCACAGTCCCTATCATACAAGAATTCAAAATTTAGTGGAAAGGAGCATTCTACTTATCATAGCTCCAATGGAAGTAACCCTTAAAGAATGCCCAGCTAGTGACCAATACATGAGCTGCTGCCCAAATGATATTTGCTGACCTTTGAGTTATACTAAGTAAAGCCAAGTTCTCCTGAATTCTTGTTTGAGTATGAATATTTTAGCTAAATGTGCTGAGATATGCTATCTCTGACAATTCCTAAACTGAACATCTTCAGATCACTGATACATAGTTCTTTGACAATTATTCAATAAGAAAAGGACTCAACACAAATTCTTCATGAATAAAACTGTTAGAGGTGAACAGGCAGCCCAGGTAGGAGGTGGCAAGGGGTAGGGAAGGAAAGTTGTAACAATTGCTCCCTGTGGACACTACGGTTCCCTTCTTTTTTTCACCTGGCATTTGAGTGTCTATGAGGTGTCAGACCATACAGCGTGGGAAGTGGTACAGAGCTTTGTGCTCCATTGTAAATACTACTGGTGTGCAACCAGAAAAGCTTTCACAGAAAAGGTGATTTTGTATCTCTCTGGGTCTGAATGATAAAAATTCATGCATATGTCCATGCTGGGAAAGTGAGTTCCTTGGTTTTCTCCCTAATTCTCCTCTCTAAATCGATTTTTAAAATCAGAATCAAAAGGTTCTTTGATATTTTGTTTTATTTTTTTACATAGAATTTTTCCAGATCAATATCAATAGGAAAAAAAAGCAGCCAAGGTAAAATCTGAAATTTAGTTAATGGTAATGTTGATATAGGGGAACGAAACTCCCAACCTACTATATGTTCAAAACTCCCAACCTACTAGATGTCTGGTACGAGTCTGTGTTCTCTAAAGTCAAAGAGTGAATTTTAGGAGCAACAGAAGTTAAGAGCAGGATATATTTATTGAGAGACAGACAGTTTCTGTCTGGGAGAGAGAAGGGGTCCTGAGTGGGTTACCAAAGACTCTGTCTTTTCTAGGGACTTATATAGAGCAAAACCATAAGGTGAGGTGGGTCCAAGGTGGGGAAAAATGGGAACTCGCAAGGTGGGCATAAAGCGGGACAGAACTGTGGTCAACCAATACAATTAATTGTTCAGGTAAAATTGATCAAATCAGGAACACATGGGGTAGCGAGTCACGCAGTAAGCGGGCGTGCTTAAAAAACAGTGACTTCCTGTGAAGGTTGGGATGCTGACTCCTGGCTTCCTCAGGGTGACAGAGAACTATTTAGACTATCAATCTTTAGGATGTGGGTGTATTTGCTTTGCCTTTTGTCTTGAGACCTGGCCCACAGCGGGAGGTGTCTGTCTCCTCCAGGGTTGCAAGGATCTGGCCTTCTGCACCGGCTCCTTTGAGGGCCCAGCCCTGTCTGACTGCCTATAATATTTCTAACTCGGCTGCCTAGAACAATGTTATCAGTGTTGATTTCCTACTTTTGATAAATATACTTACGTAAGGGAAATTGAGTTAAAGATATGTGGCAGTCCTTTATCTTTGCAACTATAAATCTAAAATTATACCAAAATGTTAAAAAAAATTAAACATCATATATATGTGTATATATGTATATACCCCTAAATCCACAATAAACAGGAAAGTCATTTGGAAACAGATGCCTCCCTCCGGCGCATGTCCATCTCTGTTTATGTCTGCGTACATCCTTTGCTCAAGTTGACCTCACACCCTCTGCAACCTCTTGAGCTCTTGAACCCTCTGAACGCAATTAGAGTCCAAGTCTTCTGGATCAGTCTGGGTGAGGTGGCCCAAGTGACATTTTGCCTTGAGGTGCTAATGGTGACATAGGCTATCCCTGGGGTTCTGACCACAGCCTGTCATTAGCCTGCTGCCATTGTTCTGTTAATCTAATGAATGGTTCTGTAGGAAATAACAGAGTAAACGCTTATTAAAGGTGAAGGCTTCATCCATTAAAATGTTCTTTGTCCTTAATGAAGGTCAGCGGAAGACTGATTGCAGGAGGAAATCTCGCTTTGTGCTCACCCATATGTCTTAATTAATCACCACGTCAAGCAACTCGGAAGACTGGACTCGTGTTTGGCTTTTTTTCACTGAAATTTGCCAAGAAGGGGATTACTGAGGCAATCTTAGCACGTTCTGCCGCAGAGAACAATGCGTGATGTTCGGCGCCTTCTAAAATATTCAAGTTTATTTTCTGAAATAGGATATTTCCAAGTATATATTTTTCTCTTAATCTCTAATCTCACAAAGACTTTTAGACTTGTGTTGCCCAATATGATAGCCACTAGTCACATATGGTTGTGGAAAAATCAAAATGTGACTGACATGAACTGAGCTGTGGTGTTTAGGTAACATTTGCGCACTGGATCTCAAACAGTTACCATAAAAAATGTAAAATAGGACAATCCACCCGGGACTTCTTCTGTCTCTCTCAGACAGAAGCTTTCTTTCTCTCAATAAATATGTTCTACTCTTTAAAAAATGTAAAACATCTCGCTGATAATTTTTATATTGATTATATGCTGAAATGATATTTTTAATGTATTAGGTGAAATTTTAATAAATTTAAATAAAAATTTAATAAATTTTAATAAATTTTAATAAATTTAACATTTAAATAAATGTTAAATTTTATTTCACTTGCTTTTTTTCCCTTTGTTTTTTAGTGTACAATTTGATAAGTTTTTTATTACTCGTATTAGCACGTTTTTGCTGTCCATAATGATTATTTTCACTCTGGGGAATTGGCACAGGTACACAGCACATTTCAATTCTTTTTTCCCTTCCCTCCACCTCTCTTCTATTTTCCTACCATCAGCTTCATTTATTTATTTGATAAGACCTTATAATTAATTAGCACATACACAGATTGACATTTTCCTTTCTTAAGAGAGCTGCTAGGAAATTTGACACTGCATATGTGGCTCAAATCCTATTTCTAGCAGATCCTGCTGCCTTGGAGGATCAAGAAAAATGTTCAGCACCTTCCTGGCCAGATGTCTCCACAAACAAACTTTAGATTTGAATTGCAGGCAGGTGGACCAGGTGAAAAGCGTAATTTTTTTTTATCCTCCATGATGTAATAAATTAATCAAGTTAGGTGGAGCTGCCGTACTTTGGGTTACAGCATTTTAAATGCTATTGGAAATATCCATACCATAAAGCTCTTACTGTCCGTCCTGCACATCAGGGAAAACACGTAAGATACCACATTTTCTCCAAAGCAGTTTGCTCCTTTCCCTACTTGATGGTTTCTATCCTCTTCCCTTTGTGACTATTCACCATCAACTTTGACAGCTTCTTACCATGTCTTCCTGCATTACTTTCATCTTGCAAACTATCTTTGCCTCAAGGACAGAGCCTGTGTCTTAGTAATTGTTCTATCTTATCCCTAAGAACAAGGCACATATTGGTTGTTCTGTTCATACGAATAATAAATAGTAATACAAAAATGACAGTCGTGTTACTGCCAGGGGGAGGGTCCCGTGGGTATTCTTTTCAGATTCTTGGGATCCTGAACAAGGAATTGGACAAGACACACAGAAAAGACAGTGAGGGTGTACATTTATTGAAAGTAAAAATGAAGTACAGTCTACGGGACAAGAGTGAACCGCGAACAGACTCACAGCGGCCCCGAGGATAAGGGAAAGGGGTCGTTCCTGTCCCAGATTTCTGCACTGGCTTCCCCCTCATACAAGTGAGGCACCGGGACAGTTGTGCTATCAAAAGCTTGCTTGCCCCGGCGCTAGATTTAAACAGCCCTGTGGAAAGACTCGCTCGGCTTCCGGCCAGGTGTAACTGAAGGCCTGAAATAGCCCTTTTCTGACTGGTCCTGCAATGAGGGACTGAACATCCCTCCTTCTGGCGGGCCCCACGTCCAGTGCTCAGGAGCTGTGAAGTCACTCCACGTCCCGTGCTGCGCACGTACCCACTGTCTTTATGACCCATACAACATCACACCCACTTAGTTGTCTGGTTTGCCCCAGCCCCAGTCTCCTGCCTCAGTGTCATTATTGAACACTAACAATATGTCTGATTTACTTTTTTAAGTGCTTTTACTCCACTGTCTCCTGGAACCCATGCAGCAGCCCTAGGAGGTGGACACCCAAAGCATCTGTATTTTACACCTGAGGAAGTCAAGGCTCATAGAGGCTACGAAGCTTGCCAGCTCTCACACAGCAGGAAGTGTTGGAGCTGGCCCTCAAACAGGTTTCGCAGTCAGCACCATGTGCGGGAGGGAGAGGGAGGGGGCACGGAGCAGTGTGAAATTGCCTTGGTAGGGCAGAGGGCAGCACCATCAGGCTGATGTGAAAATATGGACCAGGCCAAAGTGGCTCCAAGCTGCCTTCCACTGTGAGCCCTGATCCCTAGAAACAAGAAGTCAGGTTCCAGACTCCCCGCCTGCTACTTCAACTCTGGAAAGATGGTTGGATGAACACTGAGTTATTTTAATTTAGGAAACAATGTGTCCCACACAGCAGAACGCGTTGTTGCCATGTTGCAGTGGAGTCCGTAATGTGGCAGCCCTGTCCTCCAAGGTGACAGTGGGCTTGATGACCACCAGTCTTCGCACCCAGATCGCTAATGGGCCAGGTCAGCCAGGGAAGCCCAAACCCTCATCGGTCATCCTGACCTGGAGAACCGTGCTGACTTGGGCCTTTGCTGGGCTCCATGGATGATGCTTCCACAGTGAGGGAGAAGCCAGTGACAATAGGCTGGCGGCACTACAGAAACTGTCCCCTGACGTAAGAAGTCAAAGAGTTCCAGGGGAAGGTGAGTAGAGGCGAGGATGGAGGTGGAGGGAGGGTCAGGGTGAGGTAGGCCAAGAGCATCAAGGTGAAATGGTCAAACAGCCACCAAGTGTCCCGGGTGACTGCAAGTCTAGTTCCAACTCTGACATTAGCTAGTTCTATAACCTTAAAAGAACTCACCTTCCCTCGGGCTTTCAGTGTATTCTTCATCAGATGCATGAGATGATTTTGTCCATCCAACAAAATACATGGGCATAGCGGATCATATTGGAAGCATATTCCCATTTTCTGACAAAAGAGCAAATCCACAAATTGAACTAATCTCTGCCCATTCTCTTACCTATAGATAGTACACGGAGGAAGTTACATTCAGCAGAGGTCAGTGGAGGTTCACAACAAGTGACGTGTACCTGTTTGTACTTCACCCAACTATCAAGAGACGTTAACGCTCAACAGTTGGTCTGATCTTCTACTCTGTAGAAATGCTTTCCTTGTTGGTGGTGAATTACATCAGTGTCCTGAATATTTCCAAGCCCCTAAGAGCTTGGTTTATCATTCACAGAACCTGCTTTTGAAAGTTTCTCCCTCCACTTAGTGATTCAGCTTTATACTGTGCACCATTTGTGAGATACTTTCTTTTCATAACTGAATTCCACTAACTAGAGAACACAAAAAGACCTTCGTTATCTATCACAAGATCTGAAATAAAAATGTAATGCAGTTATCCCAAACATTTTCTAAAAATGTTCTTAGGAGTGGCATTGTTCATTTCCCATCTATGTAAAGTTTCTGGAAAGTGTGCATTTCTAGGGCCCACGGGAGGAAAGGTGAGCTTGGAGGATACACGGTACCAAGCATTACACCTCATTTGTCTGGGATATTCAGTCCTTTCACAAAGTTTTGCTGTTTACAGATGTTAGCATCTGCCTAATTTTAGACTTGTCTAATTTTAAGTAGCAAACTCTTTAGGCAGCAACTATGACTAATTATATGTTTTGAAGAGTACTTAGTGCCTGGTTGGTGTTCAATAAATGTTAGATAATTGAAAATGCTAACAATAATCATATCTGCAAGCACACTGAACAGAGACTGCTCCTAAATATGTTTGAGTGGAGGTCTCAGTGCATTGTTGGCAAGCAAACAATGTGGAATGGTAATAACACCAAATGGTCCTCTTGGGTTTTCCCAGAAATAAAAGGGGAATTTAGTAATACTTGAACTGATTTGAGGGTTTATAGCAGGCAAATAATGGCTTCCTAGGGTTATCAGTGTCCTAATCCCTGGAGTCTGTAAGAAGGTTTGCCTGCATGGCAAAGAGCAAGTAAGGCTGCAGATAGAATTGAAGTTACTCAATCAGCTGGCCTTGGAGGAGCCGTCCTGTGTGGGCTCGGAAGAACCTAGTGGAGGAGAAGGAGAAGAGTCAGAGCCAAAGAGAGAGGTGAGGATACCTTGCACTGTACTGGTTTGGAAGATGAAGAAAGGGACCACGGGCCAAGGAATCCAGATGACCTCCAGAAGCTGAGAGTCATGATAAGCTGATTCTTCCCAGAGCCTCTAAAAGGAACACAGAACTTCTCCCATCTTGATTTCAGGACTTTGGTCCTCCAGAACTGGACCATAAGGAATTTAAGTCGTTTCAAACCATTAATTTTAGGTTAATTTGTTATAGCAGCAATATAAAAGTAAGACAGGCTCTTATCAGTGTAGACATGCTGACTGGCTATTGGTGCTGAATAGTTTGTAGGCACTCTGGGCACACCTGAAATATGAACTCACACTACCCCAAAGGATAAGAATAGTAAAAAAAAAAAAGTGCAAAACTTTTCATTTCATTAAGACTACTGGTATGAACCATAGAAGTCTAGGCAGATTGGAGACAGCTATTTGTATAAGGCCAGTAATTTAGGACTTTTCTCTGTTTCAAATTCCTTTTAATGCTGTCCTAGAAGTTTTAGTAAAAAATTTTTTAAGAATGAAAAAGAAGAAAAATCCAAATTTTAGAAAAAAGTACATAGACCAGTGTTCTCAGACAGGTATATGTACTTTCCAAGACTGTGTGATCACATGTAGTTCTTAAGAGAAACTGTTTTCTGGAACTCCCAAGTTCTCTTCGTACTTTTCCCTAGAATTAAGCTGACCCAGGGATGAGAACAGGCCTGTGTTCCCTGGACCCCTTCTCTAGTACACGACGGAACAGGAAGCCAGACCCTTCCATCGTCTTAGCTGGTCTGTGAGGGTGCAGCAGAACTGAATCTTTCCACACCAGCACTCAGAGGAGATGCACCCCATGGCTACCAGAATCCCCCCCTGGGGTCTCCATCTTTGCCAGCCATGGGCATAGCACCCCAGGCCTGCCGTCCTGAATCCAGATCTAGGTGGGGATAGGCTTAAGGAACAGTGGCTTCTTCTCAAATCTCTTCTTCAACTTGCCCACTACTGTCAGAAGGTTTCACTCTAGAGAGACCCAAGCCATCAAACCGGAGAAAGCAGAAAAAGCTGACCTGTGAAAATAACTCTTTACGCAACACTTAAACAAAATTTACCTTAGCTACTTTCCAAGTCTTCCCTGGAATATGTTACTACACTGAAAGAAAAACACAGTCAAAATAGTATGCCTGTGTATTATGTCAAATGCAGAGGAAAGTGTTCTGGGGTTATTACACTTCTCAAGACACACTTAGATAAAATTTTGGACAATTTTATTTGATATACATTAATTATATATCCAAGTCTATTTTATCAAATAATATTAGATATAATTTGATATCCCAACTAAGGTCAACTCTTTCTCTCTTTCTGTTTTGTTTTGTTTTGTTGAGACAGAGTCTCTTTATATAGTTTAGGCTGGTCTTGAACTCACTATGTAGCTGACCTTGAACTTGCAATAATCCTCCCGCCTCAGCCTCCCGAGTGCTGGGTTTACAGGTGTGCACCACCACGCCTGGCATCAACTCTTATCTTGTTTCATCTAATAAAATGTTTAATATTTTCCTCTTCCAGCTTTCAAAAAGCTAATTGTATGAGAGCTGCAAAATAATTAGCCTTTATTGGTATATAGCTTTCTCTTTCATTAAATGCTAGAGGGAATATCTAATGAAATTAATGGAGTTATTTTTCATTTTTATGCATGATTCTCTCTTGCATTCTAAAAGAAAAAAGTTTGTTATATTCACATGTACAAGGACTTACCAAAAATTATCATGCCAATTGCAAATAAATTTGTTGAGCATCTTTCTCCATACTTCTTATCTTCACATTTCCTTGCATTATTACAAATTAGAACAGCTTATTAATTTATCATTCTGTATTTATAGCATTGTAAAAATGAACTAATTATACTTAATTGTCATCATTTTAGTCCTGACTTGACCTGTCTTACAAGATGCATTTCATAATTCATTTTTCTTTAGCTCTTACAGTATTTCTCAAAACATGTATCAACTTCTTTCAAACAAAAATTCAAGTCATAGTATTTTTTGCAAGAAGGAATTCTAATTCCATTAATTTGTTTGAAAATTAATTGGATTTTTGAAATTAGGATTTATGGTAAATATTTCCCCAAGTGAAATGAGTTATAGCTCCAGCTTTTGAAAAAAGTGTATGAAAAGTATATGATAAGAAAAAAGGCATTACCATAAAATATTAAATTTACAAAGGCATAATAAAGCTAGCAATATATTTCCTAAAAGTATATCAAGTTAAACAGAGTTGTTCTAAGAGAAAGAATAAAAGTTTAACTGCTAATCATTTAATAAAGTTTATTAAGTTTTGGTGTATTTTTCAGAAACTGAAAAAGTAAATTACTATGATGCCAAATTACTTTGTAAGTTAGGTAGTTTAAAATTCTTTTTTTTTTTTTTTTTGTGGTTTAAAATACTTCAACTTGAACAAGACTGAAAGAGTGTCTAATAAAGTTGCCCACTAAATGACTCTTAAAATTTTGATGATAGCACATTAAATGGTATTTTGGCTTAGAATTTAGAAGTTCAAAGACTTGAATGAAATGTTATCATAAAACTTTCAATTTTTAATCATCTTGAATATACAAAGTTTTTCAAAATTCCGCAGCTATGTGAGCAAAATCATTTCTAGACGCCATTTGTTGCTGAACTTCAGTGCTTTAGTCGTATCTTTTCAGGCATGGAATAAAGATTGCTTAAGCTCCCCTAGGAAGGAATTGGCAACCAGGGAGGGGAATGAAGTGGGAGTCTGGAGATCAGAAAGCCACGGAAGCCCAGGCTGGCCTCAGGAGAGAGAAAGTACATTCCCCAGGGCACCCACCATTTTTACGGCCCTCACAAGTTCTCCCATCTGATTTTTTCTCTTACTGTCCTCCCCTCGCTGCTTCTCTTAGCAGAAAAGTTTTCTCTAAACACCCAGTGTGGCCTGAATAATGGCCTCAGGCCTGAGGCCACAGCTGAATGGCGTGAGTGATGTGTCCAGGAGGGGGCTTGGTGTACCCAGATCACAGAAGAGGTCTGCTCCTGATGGAAACAGCTGTGACCCGAATACGTAAGCATTTGTGTAACACGATCACCACTAGGAGCAGGGGTGGGGTGGGGGGAGTACAGGGTGGAGGAGGCCCCCAAAGAGGAGGCTTGTGAGCAGGTAGGTGGCCAAGAATATTAGCTAGAGTTAGTGCTCCAAGTTTCTGGGCACATTCACTGCTAATGTAGTCAAACGCATCAACAGACTGAACCCTCAGCACAACCCCAGGAAGACACCAGTACCAATATTTATAGATGAGAAGGCTGCAGCACAGAAAGCTCAAGGGTACATGCGTATTTGACAAGTGTCAGAGTCTGGATTCAAATCCACTGAGCTAAACTGCCTCAGCAATTGTATGTCTTTGTATCTAGGCTTGCTTATGGCAACAGTACTAAGCAGAGAAGGTTCTGTATGAGAAACAGTAACTAGTAGAGGCACTGGTAGCAACTGGTATCCTCTGCTATGGTTTAGGTCTAAAACACCCTCCCAGATTCTCACGTGTGTGAAAAACGATTGGGTGGTGAAGTGCTATTCTCTCCCGTGGGTGAATCCATTGCTGAATGTACTGTTGGAAGGGGCAGGTTGCTGTTGGCTCAGAAGGGCGCATCTCTCTCCCCCACTCCCCTCTCTTGTCTCCCTGCTTCCTGGCCGCCGTGATGTGAGCAGCTTTCCCCCTGCAGAGCCTTCCTCTGTGCCCCTCCTTCCTTGGAGCCAGCAGACCACGGATTGACTCCTGTAAAGAATGTGAGCTGAACTAGACCTCTCCGCCTTCAGTTGTGGCTGTCAGGTAGTGTGTCCAGTGTTGAAAAAGTGACTACAACATAATGTGACTAAAATCACTGGAAATTTTGGGAATTAGGAGTTCATTAAAGAGGAACTATAACATTTTTAATACTTACTTCATTCCAGGCACTTTGTATATAGTATAATATTTCGTATGTACTGTATGTATTAAAATTCCATTTTGCTATTAAAGAAGCTGGAGCTAAGGGGATTGAGTAACCTGCCAAGGCCCTGTTTCCATGGTAGCAGAAGCAGAGCCCTGCTCCAGGGCTGGCGCTCAGGCCTGTGGACTGTCCTCTCATCCCTCTACCAGGTCAGTGTCAAGACCACTGAGGTGACAGGCAAGGTGCAGAACAATCCAGCCAGTCATGAAACCAATAAAAATAAGAATCGCCTCCTCCAAGCAAAGTCACCGCTTCACTTACAGGTGTGTGTGTATTTGATTGTTCTGATTAAATATACTTACTCTGTTTCCTTTCATACATAAAGCATTAACACAGCTGTCCTTTAACTCTGTTGCATGCATTCAGGTTTCTACTGAAACAAGGAAGAGCTCTGGCCAATTCTTTGCTTAAGACACAGCTATGCATAAAAGCGTAATTTTGCTCTGGCTTTCCTGGTAGCTAAGTCTTTCCTTGGTCATTTAAAATGAAGTTTCAGGAACTCACTGAGTAAGACTTTTAATTCCTAAAGATAAACACTGAAGGCAGGAACAACTCACCATTTTTTTTTTTTTTTTTTTTTTTTGGTGGTACTGGGGGTTGAACTCACAACTTCACACTTGCCAGGCAGGCGCTTATGCCACTGAGCTAAATCCCCAGCCCTAAAACAATCCATTTTTAAAGTAGATGGTTTAATATTGTTTCACTGGAGTGGAGGCAATAAACTTCAAAGTGCTAAGAAGCCACCTTGTCAGACGCAGCCCAGGAGACATGGTGGACATAACGTGTCACCCCCCATAGAGAAGGTGGAAACCAGCAAGTGCAGAGTACCCCAAATGCATCTCTGTAGTTCTATCGCTCCATCTCACATCCACTCAGCCGTACACCTGTGCACCTGCCGTTGAGAGGTATCTCACCAATAAGGCAGGAGGAAGATTTGGACACTGGGTTTCAATGGAAAGAGATGGAGGGAGGGGACTGGGAGGAAAGGGAAAAGGAAAATGAGAAGAATGGAGATGTGTTATTCACATGTCCAACTCCCCATGATGAATGTAAACATTATGTACTGAAAACATGTACCAGTAAAAATTTTAAAATTTAAAAAGAAATTTAAATGGAAAATCAGAAAGCAGTTTGGCCCATTTGTGTAAAAGAGTCTCCCTAGCACAGAATCAGCTGCTTCTGCGGCTCTGCCTTAAGGCGGGGAAAGAGTTTACCCAGACTGGGGCTTCTCGCGTGCCAGTGTTGCCCAACACTTCACCTGTGTCATCTCATTGACACCCCTTGCCCCAGAAGCCCTTTGAGAAGGGCCCTATCAGACCCGGAGACTGAAACTGGGAGAACATAGCCACTAGCTTTACACAGATAGGAAGGGACTTTGCTGAGCCAGCCAGTCCTCCAGGACGCCAAAGAGCACACCCTTTCCACTTCACCATGGACCTTCTAACCATGAAGGTCTGCTGGGCTGCTCAGGTTAGGAAGCAACCAAGAACTATTAAAGAGAATTTTCTAGAAGAACCCTGATGTGTGATATGCTAAGCTGCATTCCTTTGTTTAGCCAAATCTCTTTCCTGGTCTCCCTGGTTCCAAGCCCAGATTCCTAAACCCATCTTATTCAGTCACCAGAGAGTTCACTCTCAAATCCTACTGCCACTGTATTACTCCCCCACCAAGACTATATTGCTTAAATGGAAATTTCCAAGGGCCTTGCCCTGCATAAGAAAGAGATTGAATCAGAGTCTTGAGAGAGAATCTCTGAGAGGACAGTGTTCTATAGAAGGCCGAGAAGGGTCTATTCCAAGTTACAGGAGGGAAATTAACCTGAAGAGGAGGAAAGAAACCTTTTTCCCGCTGAGATAGCAAAACTGAGACAATGAGTGTCTATCCAGGCTCCTGCAGCTGGGACATGCTTGGAAGGAAATCTCACTCAAGATAATGTGTGTGAAGCCCCACGAAGATTCTCCACAGATGTATGATCTCGAGGCATCGGCCAAGAGTCATCAAAGAAAACCTGGCACAAAAGATGAAAGCAACGTTGTGTAATAACGAGAAAATGCTGCACGCTGGGACCCTGGGCTGCCCAACACTGGGGAGTAAGGCTAAGGCAGCAAACGCTGTGAAACGTCACCCTTCAGGAAGTCAGGTCTCCTCGCCAAGCCGCCACCGCTTCAAGCGAGCTGCCCTGCCCAAGGTCACACCACTGCGGGCAGCTGTATCTGGCGACCTTGCTGTCTGGCTAACCTCGGGAAAGGCCCGTTTAGTGCAAGAGCTCTTGATGAGGCCTGCCAAGGCCATTCCTGGGCTTGCGTCACAGCTTAAATTCTTCTCTCCAGTCCTGCGTCAGGCCTCTCCCCTCCACGGGGTGGACCCCAAGGATCTTTCTTAATAAGCGTTCTGCACACCAAATACTCAGCCTGCTCCCTTGGCGATCAGCTTACAATAGCACTTCTGATGAGCAAGGGTCATAGAGCAAATTCAAAAGCCTACGTTCTCTCTGTCTGCCTTGAGCCTATCTGGACTGTTCTTCTGGGGCTTGGATAGCTGTGCAAGCAGGTTTGTTGGTGCAGTGACAAAAAACTCACAATGACTTAGTCGTAAAACTCCACGAGGTCAGTTATCTGTACACATCTGCTCTCAAAAAAGACCTATTAAATATCTTCCTGTTACCAGGTTTTGGGGTGCTGGGGACTCTTCATCTTCTCGTGCTGAACCAAGAACTGGACAAAACAAGTGTGGAAGGTAGTAAGGGTTTACATTAATTGAAAGCTGGAAAAGAAGCACGCTCCGCAGGGCAAGGGAGGACCAGTTAAAAGCAGGAAAGGAGGCGGACCGCAGGGTGAGAGCAGACCACTGTGGAGAGAGAACACAGTGGCCCACGGCTCAATGGAGCCATCTTTCGTACCTCCCACTGCTCAGGCTGAGGTCAGGAATAGGCTGTCCTGTTCAAAACTTGCTCAAATTCTGGCAAGAACTGAAGGGAGTACTTTCTGATTGGCTCCAAGGGCAGAGCTCGTGAGTTTGTCTCTTGGAGCTCCATCCCTGACGGGTCACACCCACTTGCCTAGCCAACTGGCCACACCCTAATCTCCTGCCTCATTCCTAGGAACTGTACTAGGACCCCGAGAAGCAGAAATGGGAAAAAGTGTCCTAGCTATCATCGATTCCCAAGTGAGTAGAGGGCGCAGCCTCTGAAACACATAAAAATGCACTCTGATGGCAGCATGGATTGTCTTATGGGCCCCCTGATGACATGACTGGCAGAAGAGGAAGTGACCAGAAAGCGTCAAACTACTCCCTCCATCACAGACCTTCACCCTTGGACATGAGGGACACAGACCTTGGAGCTGGACCACATGTGTTTGAATTGGGCCTTCATTGCTTTCTAGTTCTGGTTAGGGAAGTGGCATAACCTCTCTGGGTCTCACCTTTCTCCTTTATAAAATGGTGGTTGTATTAGTCAGCTCAGGCTACTGAAATAAGTAGACAAGGATTGAGTAACTTAAATAGCAGGTATTTATTTCTTACATTTCCATAGGATGGGAAGCCTATAATCAAGGTGGTGACAAATTTGGTTTTCCAGCCAGGCGATGTCATCCAGGCTTTCAGACAGCAGCTTTCTCCCTAGGTCCTCGCATGGGGAAGCGAGGGACAGGGCCAGGCTCTGTGGTGTCTCTTCTTACAGGGACCGTAACTCCTGTCGGTCCGGAGAGACGCACCGCCTCATGGCCGCATCTAACCTACTCATATCCTAAAAACTCCCCCTCCAAGCACCATTACTTTGAGGGTTGGGCTTCAATACATGAATTGAGCTTATAGTAGTAGTAGTGCAAATAGGGTTTTCCTCCTGGGACTGTTGTAAGGATTAAATAGACAATATACAGAATGCCCAGACCAGAGGCTGTCACATATTTAGTGCTCTATTTATAAGTGCTTGCAGGTATTAAAGTCCTGCGAATTGAGACAAACACTGGGAAGTATCAAACATGTCAAAACTTTTATTGCAGGAGCTCAGTTCCTTGGGGTCATAGTGTCTCAAAGGAGGGGGAAAATAAGCTTATTGTTGAGAATTAAGAACAACTCTATTTTCATGCAAATATTGGTTTGGAGAGTCCCTCTGCAATCAAGTATGACTAAGGTGAAGATCTTCAACCTCCCTTTCATCGTTCTTCTCTCTGCGTTCCCTTCTTCCCGCTGTGATCAAATGCCTCACAATGTTAGAAACACATCCACTTAGAGGATTACTCTTGTTAGTGAGCATTTAGCTTTTAATCCCACAGGGAACAAGCAGGTTGAAATATAAGACATCATAGAAAAAGAAGAATTTAGCAGGGTTAATCTAGAGGTGAGAGGTGAAAAGGATGAAATGAAATCCAAAGTAAACCCATCTCAATGAAAATAGCAGTCAGCGTTAAGAGGGGCAGGCATTGGTAAATTGTTTTAGCCCACCAGTCACTCTGGAATTGAGCACAAAAATAAAACACATTATTCAACTTTCATTCCTTCTTGACCTACAATGTGCTTTAGTACATTTTCTCCTGAAGGCAGGCTGTTGCATTCAGTTCTGCATGCAGGAGATGTGGTATGAACATTCCTGGTAAAGTAAACGAATAGAGATTTCAAAATCCGTTAGGCTGAAAGAAACGGGTCCTTCCTCTCCTTCTGGAATTCTTAAATCTCCTTACTTGGTTGTTTTATTTAGTCTGCTGAATTCCTTGGCAATTGTTGACAACGTGACTGTTTTGATGGTTTCTGCCCTCATCATTTCCAGTACTGTTAGACTATAAAGTTGACAGCACAAACCCTAAAGTCCCTGCTTGGCCTTTTTGATGTTTCCAGTCATTTCCTGTTTGGTCCTCCGCAGTTGGAAAGAATGGGGTCTGTTGTGATTAGAACAGTGAGAATGACAACGTGAGAACACACTGTCAAGGGGAGAGGACAAACACGTGCTCTTACATATTTCTTTGTTTAAAAAAATAGCTTTATAGCCAGGTGTGGTTGTGGTGCACTCCTGTAGTCCCAGCACTTGGGAGGCTGAGGCAGGAGGATCACTGCTGAGTTCAAGACCAGCCTAAGTTACAATGTGAGCTCAAGGCCAGCCTGAACTGCATAGCGAGACCCTGTCTCAAAAAAGACCAAAAAAAAAATGCTTTATTAAGGTAGAATTCACACATCATAAAATTGATCCTTCTGAAGTATTCAGTTCACTACCTAAGTTCAGAAAACGGCAGTCACTCCTGCTCCCGTCTCCTCACAAGCCCGAGCACCGCTGGTCTACCCTCTCGCTGTACGCCTTGCCTATTCTGGATATGCCTTTATCCAGGATTCACTGATGATGTAACCTCTCTGACCTGCTTCTCTCACTGAATGTAATCTTTTCAAAGTCTCATGCACTCTTGACAGTTTCCAGATAGCTTACTACCAAGGATGTTGATTAACTCAATAGTTGGAAGAAAATGTGTCGATAGTGATCAAAATTTAAAAGGTGTGTACTCGGACTCAGAAAATTTACAACCAGAAATTAACCCCTCAGAAGCAGTTCTGTGCACCTAGGGCTGTAGACACACACTCATCACAGCACTGACGGACGGAGAAAATCCGAAGCGAGGGAAAAGGCTGGCAGAGTATGGTTGAACCAGGCCTCTATGGAGTGGGTCAGTGATCCATGGGATGGCGTGGAGTGGTCTCTGGAATCCACTGATAAGGGAGCACAAGGGGACATATCAAGGTACAGAACCACGTATAAAACTGAGTTGTACTTGCGTAAAAAAAAACATAGGTATGTGCATTTCTGTGTGTATATATCTGCAATTATATACATTCATATGTATACATATGGGTGATTCAGCTTAACAATTCTTCGATTTACAATGCTCTGAAAGCATTATGCCCTCAGAAGAAACTAAACTTTGAATTTTGATTTTTCCCTAGGCTGGCGATTTGGTGAAATACGGCGTGACGCTCCCTGGAGAGCTCAGGCAGCAGCAGGATGCCGCAGTCCCGGTCAGTCCTGAGACAGTAAGGGAACGAGGGACACTGCATGGACTGGGTGGCTAAGCTACCAAGCTCCGACGTGTGGTCGACGAGGTGCACTAATGCATTTTTACTTACAATAGTCTTAGTTTATGGTCTGTTTATCAGCATATAATCTCACTATAAGTAAAAGAGGATGTGTGTGTGTGTGCGTGTGTGTATAGAAAGAGACAGAGACAGAGTGACAGACAGACAGAGAGACAGAGAGAGGGAGAAGACAAGAAGAGCACCCTTTCCCCGCAGGGTGTGCTGAGAGTCCTAAAGGGGCTACCTTCAGGGAGAGGAGACACCAAGCCAGGAAACAGAGGAGGTGAGAGGAAGGCTTACTCTTCACTGTATCTCTTTTGGTATTGTTCGAATTTTATTTCCCAAGTACACATAGGTCCTGAAAAATTTCAATGAAGACAATGCTTACAGAGCAGCTCCATGAGCACAGGAGGAGCTGGGGCGCACAGTGGGGCCACAGCCTGTGCCCTGCTGAGCCGGGCTCAGCGACCCCAGGGCCTGCGCTGACACCCAGGTACAGAGGGCCGTCTTCAGCGAAGCACAGGCATCTAGGATGTGAGGTTCCGGGACTCTGTCCTCCAGTTCCTGGAGGTCTTTTGACACCTGCAGCCCTTTCCCTGCCAAATACAAGGCAAACACAGGCCTTTGAGGTCAAGGACCGACTGGAGAGGTAACTTCGGAGGGACGCATGTCCCCTCCCCAAGCACCGTCTCTCTGCAGTGCTCCTGGCCAAGCTGGGCTTCAGGCGAGCAGGTCTGAGTCCGTATTTCCACCACCGAGCTCTTTGGACAAGTGTGGAACCCAGGTGATCGTCTTCATTCTCCCCTCCACTTTGGGGTGGAAATGCTGGAATTGCCTGTTTCCCTAGCTTCTCCCTGTGTCTACCAAACGCGGGCACCGAGGAGGACCAAAGGCTCAGTCAACGCCTCTGCCTCAGCTCTGTGCTCGCCACGCAGTCAAGGTGGCTTTCAGTTTTGGCTTCAAACAAGTTCATTTCCTCTCACTAGTGTGGGGATGGAAATAAAAACAAGAAGTGAAAGGCAGCTGGTTTGACTCGTATTTGTAAAAGAGCGTTTAATTACGGAAGGTAAGATTAATGCTATCTCAGGACTGCTTTAATGGCTCACTATTACGTTCAGCTAATAAGAAGTGAGAAATCTCGTTGCCATAGCTGCACAGCGGTCCTTCTGTTACTCATCAGGGTACAAACGCCAATGCACATCGTATCTTAAAACTCACCTGCGTTCACCTGACACCTTTTAAGATCTCTCTCCACATTCCCTCAGTAAACTCTGGCCTCAAAGCCTGGTGAGAATGTGTGCAGTTTTCCCTCCTGTTTGAGGAAGACCTGTTAAGACAGGTAGCAAATAAGAGCAAATCAGAATTTTTAAACCTGAAGGGAAGCTATCGCAGCACTGCTGAAAGCATACAGTTATTGGAATATTAGCTACCACCTACCCATCCTATGATTGGTAATTCAACAGCAAACTCCCGTGGGCCTCAAAACCAAACCACGCCTAAAAATAAGCCACGGTGTAAGTCATGCCTCACGGCACACGGGAAACGCCGTGCTCTCTCTGCACTGGCCCTGCTTCACCTCACCGCGCACTGGCAGCTGCGTGGCTTTAGGCAGATGGGGAGCTAGTGCCTGCAGCATCCTTGGGTCCCAAATGAGCCAGACTGCAGGGGCTCCAGTGCTGTACCACCAGAGGCCCCTAGGCCAGAGTGTGCTGCGGAAAGACCGTCCATTCCTCAGTGATGCCCTTGGCCTTGAGAGCTGCAGGGAAAGGAAATTCACCAACACTGGCTTCACGGGTGTCCTCACAGCAGTCTTTTCTGAAATCTCACCCCCGTAACAAAATCAGATACAAATCCTCCCGTCCGCTGCCAGTGCTGAAGCCCTGGAGACTCATGGGCTCATATCTGGCTGCACATTTTAAGATCACCTTCAGGAGGGAGGCAAAGTACTGCAGAGTCAGGGCTCCACCCCAGGGACTTCTGATTGGTCTGTGTTAGACCTAAACAAGTCCCGTCGCTCCTTCCTAAGTGTTTCTAAAGCGCAACCAGAAGTGGAAACCACCGAGGCGCCCTTATTTCTCACTAGCATTATGGCAAATGACTCTTAAGGACGGCTTCGCTTTTGTACCTGAGGTTCATTGTCTCAGTGTGCTATCAAAACTGGTTGATTTCTACCATTCACTCATGCTTGACGTAGAACGATCAGTAAATAAAAGTAGGCAGAAGGAAAAGTACCTACACAATCAGAAATCATGACAATATTTTGCTGTTTGCACCCATATTTTTTCTTATGTACATGAAATGTGTATTTTCACAACAGGTCTTTTGTGAGAGACTCAAAGGGTGAAACTAAGGAGCATAATGGAGAATAGATGTTGGAAAGTAGGAAGAATGTGCTCAAGTGGGAAGGGAGGAGGAAAGGAAGGAAAGGAAGGAAAGGAAGGGAAAAGGAAGAAAGGAGAATAGAAGGAAAAGTGGAAGCAAAGCTTTTGTAAATGGAGAGGGAAGAAAGAGTTGAAGGAAGGAGAGGGAGGTGGGGAAAAAAGAACCAAGATAGATTATGAACAGGCACAGATTCGCTGTGATGAATGTGATCAATATGTATGCCAAATATGTACTAATAAAAAAATAAGGATTTTTAAAGATTGAAGGTCTTTCTAGGGAAGTTCTCCATAAACTTCTGCTGTCCTTTAACAACACAATGTAGGCAAATCTCCATGTCAGTAGCTATGGGTTCACCTCCTTCAGAATGCTATACAGCATTTGAGTGTCCACCTGTGCCATCTGGATTTTCATTAACCCTTTATATTAAGTTGGGCATTTGTGTTGTTTCCTTGTGGTGTTATCTTGCTTGGAGCATCTTTGTTTTTGTTTTGTTATATTTTGCTACTATAAACAACATGAATAATTTTTTTTTTACAAAATAACATTTTGTGAGTTGACTTGTGCATACCTGGTGTCTTAGTTACTTTTCACTCATTGCTGAGACAGAATACCTGATGCCCAAAATTAAGGAAGGAAAGGTTTATTTCTTACAGTTCTCAGGGATTTCAGTCCATACTCAGTTGGCATGGTGGGGCAGCCATTCATGGTGGCTGCCAAACAGCAAGGTGAACCAGTGAGAGAGAGAGGAAGAGAGAGAGAGAGAGAGAAGACACGCCTTCCTCTCACCCTTACACTGTAAGTCAGCTCCACCCCTGGGCGGGTTCAGCACTCACATCACCAATGCCAACACCAGGCGACAAGCCAATCACAAGTGCCAGACTCAGCTCCACCCATGCCACGATTACATGAGATTTTGCGGGGACACAGGATTAAACCCATACACCTGGAAGTAAATTTACTGAGTCAGTGTAAGGGAGGAGATGTGAAGAATTCTGATGCAGGTACAGGAGGCACCCCTTCCCCACAGGAGGAAACAGACCCCCGCTGGAGGAGCAGTGCCCTCCCCAACAGGAGCAAGTAGGGCCCTGCCCCCTGGGTAATACTCCTGCGGAAAAGGCACAACCACCTGCCAGCTCCAAGCCAGCTCTACGTTCTACTTCCTCATGCCACAGGACAGCAGCAGTGGGTAATAACCAACAGTCTTGGTTACTTTTCTCTTGTTACTGAGATGAAATACCTAAAGCCCAAAATGAAGGAAAGAAAGGTTTATTTAGCTCACAGTTTGTGGAGGTTTCAGTCCATAATCTGCTGGGTGCAAGGCAGGGTGGCACACGGCAGAGGGCAACAGTTCATGGCAGTGGAAAACCACAAACAACAAGAGCAAAAGGGGAGGAGCACAGAGAGAAGACGTCTTCTGTCCCTTATCCTGTATGTAGGCCACACCCACTTGGGTGTATCACTTACAACCTGTAATCGCAGCGTTGGACCATGAGTCATTCACAAACTCTAGAAGTCCACCTCCATGACTGCATGAGGCCTCGGGGGGACATCCAGACTTAAGCCGTATCACCAACTGACCTGATCCTGGACTGGGGCAATGCCCAAGAAGAAAAATGGGCAGCTAGATGCCATGATAGTTAACATTACACCCCACAGCCCACTCCAAATGCTGCCCTGTGGTCTACATTCAGCAGAGACCAGAGGACTAGTTGTATTCCCCATCTGCCAATGGGAACAGGACATGCCTTGATTTGGACAGCAACTCCAAAGTGAGGGGGGCAGGGGGTAGACTGAGACACCACTGGTGAGGGGAGGGCAACTCACAGAACTCAGCGTAGATCATAACTGACTGGATCCAAAGACTGCAACTCTTAGGAAGAAACCACTCATTCAATAACATAGGAATTTTGTCTTTGACTCAATTAAAAAAATTTTTTTTCAAAACACATCAATCAGGGGGCAACAATGGTACATACACTGCACATTGTCATCCCCAAATCATTCACCCAGAGTGTAAGACATCAGCAATCAATTGTCTGAACAATGTTGGCACAAATCTTTCTCTTCAGAGAAATCAGTAGTATAACTATTTTTATATACATATACATATACATATGCATATACATATACATATATGTTATTTCTTTCAGTCTCACACTGAGACAATATGATGTTTACACGTGTTTCTTATTTATTTCACTAATGAGTATGTTCTCAAGTTTTATCCATTTACTTATACAATCTCCAGTTTATTCTTCTTTATGGCTGCATAGTACTCCACTGTATAAAACCACATCTTTTTTATCCATTCCTCAGTTGATGGGCATTTAGTTTGTTTCCAAGATCTGGCTATCACAAACTGTGCTGCTACAAACATGAGTGCACATATATCACTGTGCTGTGATGCTTTTAATTCCTTTGGGAATGTACCCAGAAGGGGAATTGTTCGGTTGAATGGGACCTGTAGTCCTAGTTTTTTGAGGAATCACCACACTGATTTCCACAGTGGTTGCACCAGTCTACACTCCCACCAACAGTGGGGAAGGGTTCATTTTTCCCCACAGCCCTTCCAGCATCTGTTAGATTTCTTGTTAGCAGCCATGCCTTCTGGGGTGAGGTGAAACCTCAGTATTGTTGTAATTTGCATCTCTCAAATGACCAGTGATGCTGAACATTTTTTCACATATTTATTTGCTGTTTGTATTTCTTCGTTTGAGAAGTGTGTATTCATCTCAGATGCCCATTTTTGGACTGGATCTTTAAATTTGGGAGGACTGATTTTTTTGAGTCCTTTATATGTTCTTGATAGTAATCCTTTTAGGAACAGTTGGCAAACATTTTCTCCCATATCATGGGTTGTCTGTTCACTGCATTGGTGGTTTCTCTTACTATGCAAAAGCTTTCCAGTAGGGTGAGACCCAAGTTGTTGATTCTTTGTGACAGTTCTTGTGCAATCCAGGCTTTGTTCATGAAGTCTTTGCCTATACCAATGTCTTCAAGAGTTTTACCTACTCTGTCTTCCAGAAGATTTAATGCATCTGTTTTAATATTATGATCTTTGATCCATTCTGATTTTAGCTTGATACATGGTGAAAGATATGGATCCAGTTTTAATCTTCAGCATGTGTAGAGTAAGTTTTTCCAGCACCATTTATTAAAGAAACTATATTTCTTCCAGTGAATGTGTTTGGCATGTTAGTCTTTGACTCAATGTTTTAAAAAATTTTCTATTTTGTATTATTTTTATCTTTCCTTCATAGAGATTTTGGGGATTTGAGTTTTTTCCCAAGTCCTTTCCCTTTCTCCCCCTCTTCTAGATTCTATTTTTTTTCATGTTTTTTCCCTTTGAACTTTATTTCTCTTCCTTGTCTTCCTTCTCTTTTCTGTTTTTGCACCTGTTTACCTTTTTTCTTCTTTTTCATGTTTATTTCTGTGACTGTTCTCTATCACTGTTAGTTTTCTTCTACTCCTCAGTGGGACTCTCATTTCATTTTTCTCCTCATATTCCACTGGTTAATTTTTCAAATTTTGCTTTTTTCATTCCTTGGATCCCCACCCCTACTTTGACTAGAATAACTATCAAGTTTTATGAAACTCTAGATAGATAGTTAAATTTATGCTGTTGGTGTTGAATACTGTTCTATGTTAGCAGAAGCAAGATTGTTCCATTTAGTAAATGATTGCTATAGGTCAATAGTGCATCAATATTTGTTTGTCTTAGTGTTTTCATACTATAATTACAGATATCTCTTCTATGGATAAGGGTGGTACTTTATTGGTCCTTATAGATGTCAATATTCAGTTTGTATCTGGTTCTATATTCAGTTTGTATCTTGATGCTGATTTTGTGACTGCAGCCCATGTGACACAGCTGTTGCTATCAATTGGTTTCTATGAGACACCCATTTCTGGACTCCCTTAGGGTCATTAACAATTCTGTGCCCATTTCTGGAAAACAGGATATTGGGCTAAGTATGCTGAAATCTATCTCAGGTAAACAGAGGTGATTGGAACCTGGGACAGAGGCGAAGGCAAATAGCAATGCAAGAGGACATCGCTGAAAAGCAATCATTAACAAAAGAGGTTTACATATTCAAATAGCTTTCTGCTACAATCAGCTAGA
>RJWM01023978.1:0-31361 GCA_004363535.1 Dasyprocta punctata | reverse complement strand
GAATGATTTGGGGATGACAATGCACAATGTATGTACCATTGTTGTCCCCTGATTGACAAGTTTTCAAATTTTGTTTTAATTTTTCTTTTCTTTTTCCTCTCTTTGAAATAAAATGGATACAAAAAATAAAAACGTGAAAAATGATTCTACGTTTTAGAAACAAATACATTTCACTATCTTCAAAAATTGCAATGTGTAATTTAAAACTTTTTTGTTTATTTAGTGGTTATACATTTGATATTATTCCTTTTATCAGTATCCAAGGAAAATAAAGAATAAATAAATTTAGCCAGAATTCCATTTTATATTAATTATTCTATATGATCGCTAGAATTACATCAAGTTACAAGTCCTATTCCAACTACACACCATATTATCCTTTTCTATGAGGAAATTAAAAGTTTGATTTTTTATCTTGATTGAAAGTAAAAATGATCAAAATTGCTTATTACTTGTAAAAGAAAAACACTAAATGCAAAATTTTTAAAATAGAAATGCATGTTCACCTATAGTGACAAACAGGTAGTTGGTTACAATGGGACATGGAGGAAGTCAGGGGATGAGAACTGTCATTTCTTGATAATTGTGTAAGGTACAATGTGTGTATTTGTTTAAACTACACACTTGCAATCAGTGCTGTTTATTTTGCACAAGTTCTTATTGGTTCATTAGAAAAGAATTTAAGAAAAATGAGTGAAGTTTCTGAAGATTTGCTGCAAACCTTCATATTCACAAGTCTGTTTCTTACTCAAAATCGAGCAGTATTCTCAGCCTTCAGTTCTGTCTGCAGACACAACTCCATTTGTTACTATGCACCTCTCCAAAGCCTCTATTTTGGACACACGCCCCACAACGTGCTTGCTTATTTGTAACTTTCTCTTCTTCCTCACACTGTTCTTTCAACTTTGTTGACAGTCTTCTCCAATTACCCATAAATACAAACTCACCGTGTTCAATTTTAGTCCCCCTTTTAGCTTGAATGCTCCTTGCCCCTCCAAGAGGAATCTGTGATAAACTTTTAAACATAAAGATTTTCTTACCACCAATCTTATACATCTAGATTGATCTTTTATTGCTGTTAATGCATGTTTTTATCACAACTGAACTTTAACCTCCCAGGTGTCAGGTGTCTCAGTTTATAGCTGTCAAATGTTCTACATGGTTTGCATATGACAGGTCCTCTCTCATTATCTGTTGAGTTATAAACTGCTTTCTATAAATACCTTTCCACTACATGGAAGTAAAAGATACCTAAAAGCCAGAGACATATTGGCTCTACTTTTACAGATGAGGAAGGTTTTAAGTGTAATTAGGAACAAAAGAGAAACATAATGAATCAACTTGATAGCAAATAATAGCACAAGAAGTTAGCAGGCTTTCTTTTTTCAGATAGTTCAGTGGGATAATGTAGATGAAGAATGAAGGAGGAAGGAATAAAAATATTGTAATTACAGTGCCTTCAGTTTCATCATATTAATTTAGGATCCCAGGCAACTATGCTCCACAGGACACAGAAAATGATAAATGTTGCAAATTACTGCTTCCTATAGCAATGTGGGAGTATTTTTTCAACTGATTTTTATCAATGGTCAAATCAGGACCAGCAAATTAGTGTCACTGAAGTGAATCCTTTCCAATTTAATTATATTGGATAAAATCATGAAATCAAAACCAATTATTTACAAAACACAAATTATAATTTTCAGGAAGTTGGATTGAAAAATATTTCACACAAACAAGTTATACATATTGGAAAATGGAAGTCATGAAAAATTGATGCAGAAGATGCATGTTATTTATAATGATCTCATCTATATATACTTATCTATCAGTCTATCATCTCTATCTGATATATGTATCTATAATGTAAAAGGAAATCTGTAGCATATAATCCAATGAATTATAATTCCTAAATACCTATTGTTTGTCATAATCATGCAAGTACCTCTGTTATCAATAAGTTATCAATAAGATGTAACTGCTTCACTTAGGAAAACACAGTGAATGAGGAATGAATGGGAAATTTTAATAATTGATGAGTCTGAGGATACAAGTAAGAGCAGTCATTTGGGAGCCTAAAAAAGAGGCTGGGGAAATAAAATGACAGGGAAGTCATTCCTCACTGTTGCTGCCTGTGAATTTTTGTCCCTGATAGTAATTAAGTTGGAGGATGGTCAGAAAGTACTGGCCAAGGGAACTGTATGTGTGCAAGAATGAAGTCACATGATCTCCTATTTGCTTAAGCAAAATTTGTAAACCTCTATTGACTTCCTATTACAAACTGAACCAAGCTAGTTTTGACCACTGAGAATCACTAGGTCCTTTACTCTAACTACTGAGAATCTTTGGTTATAAGAGCAATGAAAGAGCTATGTGCCTCTTCCTATATATAAAATCATTGATTATCCTCATGTGAAAATCTGGGTGATCCAGAAAACTAAGCATCTTAAATTCTTGTTGATTTTCTTTTTAGTTAAAAGACAATAACTTTCATAAAAATGTATCTAATTCAAGTGCGAAAATATTATGACAATAGAATTAGAAGTTTTATGCAAGTGTGTATTACTTCCATAAAAATATATCTAATTCAAATGCAACGTAATGATGATAGAAGTAGAATACATTCTTAAATTACTTGGTAGATTCTTCCATCATATGAAGGAGTGTATGATTTGATGTAGCTCTAGAACTAAGGTGCTGCTCCAGAAGTTATAAGCTAACTCGATAATTATATGTCATTTATAATTACATTCACTGCTTCCTATAATACCTCCACAGATATCAAACACTTGCCATTTTCTCCAAAAAATGTTAGTGTTAATCTCATCATGTGAATTCTGTGAAAGTTTAGACCATGCTGTTTGAAGTAATTTTCAAAGATATGAGTCTGGGTACTCAAGTGAGGTATTGAAATTGTTCCTTGGATTTAGATTAAAAGTAAGTTACTTAGACATAAACTCTGCTGTCTTCATACAGTTGACCCTATGTACTCTGCACCCAATAGATTCAATTTATTACAGGTATAAGATACTTGAGGAAAAACCACAGAAATCTACCAATAATGAAAACTAAATTTAACTTGATTTTGTTAAATTAAAAGGGTGTCATTCAGAATGATGTTGGACTCATTTTCCCTGGACACTCCATGTGATTTCCCAATGTAAATGGCATCCATTTAATGCCCAATTTACCAGCAAACATTCTGGGAGTGATGAGTCCAGAGACTGGCTGAACTTTGGTGTGCAAGAAGGTCCTGAGAGTGTCGTTGTTGTGGGAATTCTGGTCATACTAGGCTTTAGAAGGCAGGATAGGTGAAACAGTCAACACACTTTAGTTCTTTAGCTTATCCTGAACCATTTCCCTCAGTATTTCACCGGTCTGTTCTAAAAAGATGAGATAACTGACAGGTGATGTGGGAATGAGATCAGGAAGATGGCACACTGCAAAGTCCTGCCCCCCATCCTCATACAAAAATACAGGGATTAACAAATAGTCAACCTGTGAAAAAATATGGTGGGGCACTTCTGTAAGCCTGGTGCTCAGAGGCTGAGGCAGGAAGATAGCTGTGAATTCAGTGCTCTCCTGCTTTACATAGCAAGGCACTGCTTCAAAAAACAAAAAACAAAACAAAACAAAAGACGGAAAAGGAAAATCAAAACAGCTCTAGGAGAACTCCAGAGTTAAATGAAGAAGCTCTAGTAGCCTAACTAATAGCTAGAAATAGAACAAAGATGAAAGTCAACAAAAGGAAGGAAATAGTACATGATAAGAAGAAATAAATGAATGATACAGAAATAAGAGGAAAAGCATAATCAAAAAGAACTACTTTTTTGGTATTCAGAAGATAAAATCTAAGAAGTTTCAACTGGAAAAATTATGAAAATAAAGAGATAAAGCTCAAATAATATCAGAAATAAAAGAAGAAACATCACAATGGATATTTCAGAAATAAAAAATATCATCAGAGAGTATTATGAACATTAGATGTCAATAAATTGGATAACCTAGAGGAAATTAATAACGTTTCAAGAAAAAAATCAAGATATATCAGGTACAGGAATAAATTGCCTGTGATGAATATGATTATTACATATATACCTAAAATGTACCAATAAACTTGATTAATAAAAAATGGCCCTCCAAAAGTGAATAGAGAAGAAAAAGAAGCTGAAATAGGTCAATGACAAATAAGGAGATTTTATAAATATTTTTAAAATTCTCAAAAACAACAGCAACACTTACATGGTGTCCAATTTGTTTCACTTAGGAGTATAGTCTCAAAGTGTATTTATTTCTCTAGAAAATACCTCAAGCTTATCTTTCTTTATGACAGAGTAGTACTTTGTTGTCTAAAAAAAACCTCATTGATTGATGGGCATTTGGGTTCTTTCCAAGGTTTAACTATTATAAAATATTGCAGAAATTCTGTGATGTGAGAAACCTAATTTGCATATAAGGTTCAAAATGCATAATAGATATTGGAAAATGAGAAGAAAAAGGTTCAAATGAGAAGAGGAACAAAGTTGGGGAAAAGGGGATAAGAAAAGAAAGAATAGAAGGAAAAATTGAAACAAAACTTTTGTAAATAAAGAAGGGACAAGGAGTTGAAGGGAAGTGAGGGGAATGGGAAGAAATATTCAAAATGTACCATGTAGATCTACAAATTCCCTGTGATAGGTGTTATCACTATGTATATCTAAAATTCACCAATAAAATAAAAATAAAAATAAAAAAACCTCAGGACAGTTTGATTGACAAACATACAATACCATTTCTTCTTAATTTGTCCAAAAGATAAAAGAAAATGAGTAATTCTAAACTAACTTAATAAGGCCAGCATCACACTAATAAGTTGTGTGGAATCTGAAGTTTTCAAACTTATAGAAGTAGAGGAAAGAATGTTGGTTGCAAACACTAAAAGCAATGTGAGACATGGAAAGATGTTACTTAATAGATGCAAGGTTTCAGTTAGGCAAATTGAATAAATTCTGGCAGTTTAATTTGTAGTTATATGACCATAGTAATAGTGTGTTTTATTGAAATTCATAATGTTTACTTGAAATGTATATTAATATTCAGATATTACAAAGTACCCTTTAAGCATATACAATTTTTATTTGTGAATTATATTCCAATAAGGGTGATAACATGGTAGGAAAATGTGCTTCCCCTGCATCTGAAGTGGTATTCCTAGTTGCTGCATGTACTTGTTTGCAAATTATTTGAAAATGGCTTTTCAGTTTCTAAATGGAGGTAGTTTGTTAAAAAATTAACTACCAACTCTCAATGGCATGACTTAAAAAAGCTTGCTTTATATTCCCATTACAAGCCTATTGTGGAGTGGGAGTCACTACACGGAATTAGTGTAAGATCTGCTTTCTTAGTTAGGCTACTTAGGACTCTGGACTCTCAGCATCCAGTGGAGAGGAAGTGTGCAGTTTTTATACCAGCTCTTAAATGCCATGCTCATGGTCTAGTGACTATAACTGATCACATGTGACTCTTCTAATTGTAAGAGAGGCTAAGAAATATAAAGTATTATGTGGAATAGTTACTGGGTGGTACTTTCTGTCATTAATGTTTCTAGATAAATCAGTGGGGTTACAGGTTTAGTACCATTTTAGAGCAGGCGCTAAACATGAAATTCATTGTTGAAATTATACCATTCAAGAGAAGATTGGGGTTTCTAAATATTATAGTATAACACTTTTTCAAATATGACAGAATTTTGTCCCAGCAAAGTATAACCAAGTATAATCTAGAACTGAGACTAAGGTTTTATAGCAAATTCAGCTCCTAAATGTAAAGAACAAGGTTAAACCAGTTTCAGAGCTGTAAATGGAGAGACATAAGATTCTTAGGTTTTGTCAACCTGTAGCATCTTTTGTGACCAACCCCACAAAAAGAACCAAGTAGACTACTAAGAAAATTCTGAGTTTTATGTGCATAAGGTTAAGTCTCATACATGCCTTCATTAACATATGTTTTCATCAACAGATTTAGATAAACAGTTAGGTATTTCTGCTGCCAACCACTAAAAATTTACGATATCAAAAACACTTTTCAGGTTTTTGAAACATAAAACATGTTTTTCTATGACCTTAGTAATTGTGTTTGATGGTTGTGGAAGAAAACACTCTAGAACAAAAATATTCCTATGCTTCTGAGAATTAAAATTTTAAAGGTAATCCTTAAAGTTTTGATTTTGCGTTTTCACATGCTTGTGCATACCAGTAAACTGTCTTTTTTTTAGCCTGAAAACCCTAGCTCTTTCTGCTTTGTTTAACCTTAATACAGGTGTGAATGGTCTAGCATGACAGTGTTTGCACAGTCATGCCCCTGAGAACTTTTCACTTCATACATCATTTACTACTGGCCCAAGCGATTCCATATATTCTATGCCTATATACTTTCACTGCAGAGAGCTAAAATAAAAATATATTTGTTCTTAAAAATCCAGACCAATCATGCATCACCTTCTTTTTCCACTTCACCCATCAGGTTGTTGCTTAAATAGAAAAGAGAAAAAGCCTGTGGTTTCCCCAGGAAAGAAACTAAATATGGTATTTCAGTACCGCCATTCTTTTTCTTATGAAGGAACTCATCTCCCCTGTGCTTTGACTTGGGGCCTCAAAACTATAGCTGAAAAAAAGTTTAGGAGAGAAAATAGCATCAGGTCATTGCTCAAATATTCTCCTGACAACAGGACCAGCGTCTAAGATAAGTGTTTTTCTAGGTCAGTGACCTAAGCTCACTCTAACTTACTGGGTCAAAGCTTTCTTGTGCTTTGTATGATTAAAGAGATTTGAGTTCAAAAGTGAGTACTAGAAGTGGTGTGGAATCGATGTGAGTTACTGTAGGAGTAGAAGAAATTTCACCCTTCTTCTTCTGAAGGATAGATCTTTAAGCCTACAGCAATAAACAGATAACAAATAGGAGGGCAGCAAATAAACTTATCTATATGCCAAAATAAGGTTAGTCCTGAATAATAGCTCAATGAGGTTGAGAGGCTTGCATATGCTTCTTCATAGATGAGAGAAACATGCATGGGGTAGGGAATTTTAGAGAGGTAATGAGTGACTTTTGAGAGAGATGAGTGACCCTGAAGGACACATTTGACCTAGGAAACGGACCTGTAAATAGAATGTTCAACTTTCAGTCTCTTTCTGTGTGATATGAGTTTTACCTTTTTTTGGTTAATGAAATTTTCACAAGATGAAAGGCAATTGTGTCCTCCTTTGGAGGATCCTGTCTTTAGGTCAATAAAGGAACTTCATAAAATGTGGTATCCAGCATCTGCTGATCCACAGGTGCCTTCAATTTGAAATAATTGACATACTAAGGTGTTATACTTGGGGGTAAGATTCCCTAGACTCCTTCATTTGCAAAGAACCTGCTAAAGCATCTAGAGTCCATAAGGCAGAGCTTTTACTCATCCTATTGAGAAATTAAGTTTCCAATAAAAAACAGGGCTAGTGGTATAGCTTGATGTTATAGTCCTTTCACTGCATGCACAAAGCCATAGGTTTTATTTCCAGCACTAAATTGATCAATAAAGAAAAATACATTTGGCTCCTGATTTTGATGACTTGGCTGAGGAAAGGCACCGTAGTTCCAGAGAGAGCTCAGAGGTTAGATAGGCTGGTAGAGGGTGTGGAAAATGACACAGTTCCTGGAGCTCTGCGCTGCTGCTTCACCTTCTTTCACTGAGGTTCCTAGGATATCTCATACGATGCCCTTGACTTGAGATTTGGCCACATCCCTAGAGGTCTTTGCCTCACCTCCAACACTGAGAGTCACTCTTTTCTCTGACAATCCCTACCGACTAACAAAATTGTGTCAAATTTTGCTTTACCATCATTTATGTTATGAAATATGCATTTCTTTTCATATCTTCAACATTTCTGTATTTTTACATACATTATAATAATGGCTAGCATTTATGCAACACTCACTATTATCATACCCTGTGATATGCCACAAGTATTCATCTATTTAAACCTTAGAAAAACTGTAGGAAATACCCACACAAACCACTTTTAACAAACAGGAAATTTAGTTTGAGGTTATGTGATTGGCTCTAATTCATTACTCAGAAGTAGCAAAGCCAGGATGTGAGCCCAAGGAGTGTATCCCTAGAGCGTGTGCTTTAGATATTGAATTCAATGGCTTATGATAAAGTAATATATACTTCCTTGCAATAGAGTCTGGTCATTTCTTTTCCCAAATATCTTCTATTTTTGACAGCTTCATGTGCATGTGTGCAAACACACACACACACACACACACACTCACACAGTTTGATATCCTCTTTCTTAATATCCTCACCCAGATTATTCTTTCTCATACTACTCTTGTTTCCACCGGTGTGTTTGATAATGATAGCATTGATGTGTAGTAGTCAATTTCTTTACCTGTCCCTGTCCAAAACTGTGAGCTTTTTTAGATCATGGACAGCATTGTATGTTTTCGTACATCCCCAGTACCTAGCAAAGGGATTTGAATGAAATAGGCCCTCATCACTGTTTATGAAATAAGTGAATCTCACATTCCAGATTTGACAATGGATGTATTTCTCATATACCTTTACACACTATTCCAGGAAGTTTTATGAATAAAACCTTGATGCTGAAGGGGTGGAGTGTGTAGGCCAAGGGTAGATCTCATACTTAGCGTTCGCAAGGCCCTGGGATCCAGTACCTGCCTACCAAACTTGACACTGAGCAGCCATCAACAAATACGGCAATGTGAAGACTTCTTCAAATTTAGTCCTTCATATAAGCGATACAAAATCTGGCAAAAATATCAAAATCGACTTTTCCAAAACTCTGGAAATTAACTGAAATCTTCAGGGAGATGTTTCATGGGAGAGCCATCTGGGGAGTATTTACTCAAGAAAAAAATGACTGAATCTGAGTGAGCATTTCAACTTATCCCATCTTTCCTATACCTTTCCAGCTCTGTGGTAACCTTGAAGAGTGACATCCACAGTCACAAAGGAAGCCATCATTCTGGTTGCCATGGAAGGGGCATGGGAGAGAAAATTGGAAATCTTTCAAGTCTGATTCTAAGAATACTGCGGTCAAAACATAGCATGAGTGAATGCCCACATCGTTATGACCTAGGTAATTGTTCAAGTCATTAAGGTTTGGATATAGATGAGCTAATAGCATCAATAATAATGTTGTTATAAGGAGAACTTCCACAACAGGGAGAAATGAGAAAAAAACTACAAATTGGAAATAGAATCTTACTGGAAGATACAGCCTTGCTGAGAAAGACCTGAAAACATAGTAACCTACAGAATGGCCGCGGATATACGAAGTAGGAAAGAAGGAAATGAGTGTAACTAGTGTAATGCTAGCTAAACTTCTTTCAACACAATTTTATCACACTCTAAGATTATTAAACTTGTTAGGTCATTTAAATATTCTTGATCCCTCATTCCACATACGTTAATTGACAAAAATGGTTTGAAGGACTTGTCAAAGACACTGTTTGCTCTAAAATTCATAAACACTGATTTGCATGAGGATCTGATATACTCTATCAAAAATTTTATTAGAAAAAAGATGGTGATAAAGCAAATGGTTAACATGGAAATATGACAAGAAATGCCTTTTTTTGTTTGTTTTTGGAAAGTTGGGTTTATTTACCTACTTACATACTGGCCTTGGTCCAAAAGAGAACAAAGGTGCTGAAATTATAGTTCCAATGACTTGACAAAGATATGTAATAGAAATAACCAATAACTTACACAATTTATTATTCTTCTCAAAAGCTGGCTACTCCATATCTGATTTAATATTTTGCATATTTTTTCTTCATTGCTCAGGCAATATGTTTGCTTCTTCTTTCTGTAGTCGACATCTGACAGTTGACCTTTGCTGTTTTGTCAACTGATATTTCACCCTTTGTTTACAAATGTTGGAGGAATTGTTAAACAGTTTACAACATTTGAGACTTCTGCCAGTGGTTATATGAAGGAAATGATGAAGATATAGCTTTTAATTAGAAGGATCTAGAACATTACTTTTTGTAAACCAAAGAGTTAGTGTGCCACAGTTGTGTGTGCATAAACGTGGAAGCAGCAAATCTCTAGCGCAGATCATTTTAGTATTACTTTTTCCCCAAGTTTGCATTCCACATCAGATGACACAATGATCACCTGATACTACTTGAGTATATTCTCCTGGTTAACAGCAAAGGGGAGGAGGCATGCATTTATGAAATTCAGAACTTTATATGTGTAGACTGGCAAAGACCTTCTTCTTCCTCATAAAGAAAGAAACAAAAAAGAGCAAGAGATATTTTTACACTGGAATTTTCTGCATAGAGTGGGAAATATCTGTTATATTTGGAATATGGGCAAATGACCCTGGAAAACATTGATGTTTGGTGCCTCTTAACTTCCAAGGCATATTTCAAAAGTACTTTCAAGTAGCTTGCTGTTATCCCTCACAAAGAAAGCTAAGTGCTTTCAAAAGTGTGAAACTATTCATGAAGTCTTGCTTGACAGATGGAAGGCTTTAGCATTTCCTGAGAATTAATTTTATTAATGTACAGGCATTTGTGGTTTGAAGAGAAGAGTTTGCCTTATTATAAACCAATGTAGTATACTAGATTTAAAACAAAACTAGGTATTTTGTTGAGAAACACAATAAGAAATAGTAATACATACTGGGGAATTCTGGTTTGCAAGTAACTGATGACATCTCAGACACGACTTAAAACATTTTGCATGTATATCTATCTGGCAAATTTCATACCTAGTTTAAGTTCACATAGGTGAGGGCATATGGTGTTTCCTTGACTTGAATTATCCAGTGATATGTTATTATATTTGATCTCTATCCTATTTTGGTACATCTCCCTCTTCTTCTGTGTCTTGGTGGCCCTATAATGTGTCAGAAGCATAAATATGCAACGTATCTTCGAAGAGTCAAGATACATAACCTGCTCTTACTGGCATAGATCCTGTGCAGTTTAAATTGTTTTAATAGAGGATCGTATTGATGATGTAGTTCATTAAGGTGCAATAGGCATTTTTGACTAGAAATTTAACACTGTACTTGAGATATTCTGATTCATTCATTCCACGTCCTCAGTATTCTCTTTAGACACTACATTTTGCTGAATCAGTCTGAACTTCCTTTTGGTTGATTCTGAGCAGTGCATATCCTTTTCCTCAGCACCTACGTCTTTGTAGGGATATTAATGGTGTGATTGCCATGTCTGTGGTACGACACTGTCTCTTCCTATTCATTCACCTGGAAATCAAATACTCCTTTCTTGCAGTTTTTGAATTCAGTGCTGCTTTGGGGAGGAAAGTGTTCAATCTTATTTTCACAAGTTGTTATTATTATCAGCTTGGCTCTTTTATTCTTCAAAGTTGTCAGCAGCTGATGCTGGTAAAGTGTCATCAAACATAAATCAGAGGAATATCAGCCCTGTTCCTGAAGAGTATTAGCAAATTCATCACTTCCTCCTCACCCAAGGTCTTTGTTTACAGGAACTAGTGATTTTACCTTGTAAAGTCTAATTCAAGTCAAGTAACTGAACTAAATTATTTCATACCAACTTTTATAGCCGAAGAGAATTGCCTTTCTCTGCAAGAATTACTTGAACTTTGATGCCCAAATATTCACAGTCTTGTTGAAGGTGAGGAATTATTCTTGCCAAACATATAACTCATAAAACTTGAAAATATTATTCATTTTTGTAATTTAAAAACTTAGTCATGTAAATTCAACCATTTCCTCAACATGGTTGCTATTAATTAAATCAAAGTTTATTTCAAACCTGTTTCTATTAATGACATTTGTGACTAGGACTTAACGTGTGAGAATTGTGTATCTGGAGAATTTTCTGAATGCTTCTTCTTCCTCACATGCAGAATATATCCATGTAAAATCAGAACACCCAGAACAGACTTTGGCTTTTTAAGTGAGCCCAGCATTTATTTTCCTTTTGAGAAGCATAAAGATGGACTTCATTTACATTGAAGTTGATCGAGAAGTCAGTCCCTTTGTACGCAGATCGTGAGTATGGGGTTTTCAATTAGACAATCTAACATGGACTACTTTGGAAAATTTTGTTTGATATTCCTTTTGTTCCATTTCTTCAGAGAAACTCTGAGTTTCCTTGGCTTTTTTCTGGCAGGTGTTATCCCTGGGTCACAGGTGCTTTCACCCAGGTGGCAATCATCTGAAGCCTTCTCTCGGGAAGCCCTCACACTGCCCACCCTCTCTCCTGCAGGCTTTCCTTAGTTTCGTCTCAGTGGTGCAGTCTGTGAATGGGGAGGGAATGATGTGGGAGGCCTGATCCTGTGACATGGGGCATCTTCTACCAGCTCATTCAGAGTATATGCCAGTGTCATAAGACCTGCTAGAAGAGGGGAATGATAATTCCCTGAAAGACAGGCTATATCTTATCAAGAAAAGAAGTGAGCCAGAGTTGGGTAAAGTAGATGTTGTGGCTTATGTCTAGATGGTCCCCCAAGAATTCCTGCGCTCCTAGATGGGACGTTTGGGAGGTGACAGGATCATGGGTATGTGAACCAGATTTGTCCACCAGTTAGTTTATAATTGGGTGTGATGTTGGAAGGTGAAGTCTGTTGGGTAGAGGTGGATCACTGTGACAATGGTGTAGATATGAATAGATAGACAGTTCCCCATTCTCCTCCCTTGATGACTCACTGCTTCTTTCTTGCAATGCCATCAGCCCTTTCTCCTGTGCTATTAGGTTATCAGGTGTTTTGTTCCAGCAACAAGAAAATTGCTAAGACAGTGGACATTATTTTATTTGGGTTAGAGGCGTAAGAGAACCTCATGAGCATCTAAAGACTTATCAGATTACCTGCCAGGTTCCTGTTCATTCTTCTGGCTTCTGTTGAGTCATCACTAGAAATGCAAAACCATCAAGGTGGAAGAAATTCAATACAAATGAATACTCACACATGGAGGCTACAAGATCGTCTAAATGTGGATACAACTTTGGGTTCATGTATTATAGTGTTGATTGGAATTCATGTTCAGTTTTAGACACACCAGGTTATATTGCTATATGGAAAGAAGACATTTATTATTTCTACTCTATTTTCATTCTTTCTTAAGAGCTAACCTAAAGTTAGTATTGTGTATAAGAAAAAATCTGTTCTTAAATACAGTAGATTTGCAGGGAGCTTAACTCCTTAAAGGTAAAAATGTGGCTCTGGATTAAGGAGCCTGCTTTGTGAAGAGGATGATCAAATCCAAGACCACTTCTGTTGTGCTCTCTCTCTCTCCCTCTCTCTCTGTCTAAATAGGTACATAGATACAAGATAGATTTAAGTATATGGAAAGATAGATAGACAGACATGTAAAATATATATATATATATATGAGTCATGATTTGTACTTTTCAATTCTGGCTTCTACAATTACACAAAATATATGGGGATTGGGCCATTTTTAATAACTCAAATGTAAATAGATATAAACTAATATAGTAAAAGGGAAACTTTATCGTATTGACTCCGTAAGTTCCTACGATAGGTTGGTGAGCTTGCCTGTCTTTAATAAATGTATTTGAGAAAAGTGAGTTTTCTAACTTGTTTGATTTTATTTGCAATGACTTCTTATATTTTTTCATAGAAAAGGGTAAGTCTCAAAGAAAACCATATATTTGAGAGCAGAGCATTTCACTGTGGTGCAGTAAAGAAACATTGGTTTTCATAGATTTCTTTCTTCTTGTAGAAGTAGAGTCTCATGACAAAAGTACTGTCCTTCTTGACTAAAGAAAACATCAAAAACAAAATTTTCGGTTATTTTCAAGGCCTTACTCACTAGATTGCTGCAAAGACCAATGAGATAAGTAATAAGACACTTCTTCCTGGAAGGAACTTAAAAACCATTTATTTAAAAATTGTTTATTTAAAACATATATTCATGAAAGTTAGCAAAAAATACATCATATGAGTGCTGCTAATTAACCTGATAAGAGCACCTAGAAACAAGACACAGAGAAGCGGGAGAGGAGGAAGACCCTGGAGCCACTTTTCCTTTTCTACACAAGGCTTTCTACAATTCTCTGACAGAAATTACTAAGACAAAATCACTCATGTGAAGATGTCCCACGAAATTTCTCCTTTTTTCTTTGATAATATCCAGTAGCCCCACTAACAATAAATCACCTCTTTCCAGATACTTCAGATGTGCTTGCTGCAGAGTTACAGGAAGTAGCAGGTAGTTTACCTTAAGTGGGCTGCTATGACAGCCAGCAGAGCACTCTATTTGAGCGCTTGTTATTTATAGGGGCAGGGGCAGGGGCGTGGTCTGAGCTGGGCACCTGATGGTCTCTTGTACAGCAAACTTTGTCCCTGGGAGTCAAAGATTCAAATAGTCCAATGGGAGGGGGGCAGAGACAGAGAAGTGGGGAAAGAGAAAGAGAAGGAGAAAGAGAGAGAGAGAAAGAGAAAGAGAAAGAAAGAGAAAGAGAAAGAGAAAGAGAAAGGGGAAGAGAAAGAGGAAGAGAGAAAGAGAAAGAAGAAGAGGAAGAAGAAGAAGAAGGGGAAGGGGAAGAGGAAGAGAGAGGAAGAGAAAGAAAGAGAGAGAGAGAGAGAGGAAGAGAAAGAGGAAGAGAGAAAGGGAACGCATGAGCTCAGTTTGCAAATGAGAAAAATATGTTCAGAAGTTCAAATTGCCATCACTTAAGAGTAAACAAAATGAACATGTGCAGTGTGAATTTCCCCTCTCTCCTTTTCTTCCTCCCTCCCTTCTTCTTCTTCTTCTATTTGTTTATTTATTTTTTGTCTTTTGGAGACAGGGTCTCACTATGCAGTTCAGGCTGGCCTTGAGCTCGGTTTGTAACCTCGGCTGGTCTCAAACTCACAGTGATCCTCCTGTCTGCCTCAGCCTCTTGAGTCCTAGGATTACAGGCGTGCACCACCTCCTTTCGTTAATTGAGAGATCTCCCAACATCACATAGATAGAGGGAGAAAGGCAGCTGTTTCAGGCTTTTCTGCATCCCGACGCATCAGCCTGTCTGGGGTCCCAAACTCCTCTCTCAGTTTCCAAAGAGTCTACCAGGAAGCAAAGGTAAAGACAATCGAATGTTTTTGGAGGTCAGAGAGCCCTGTCAAGTATGCACTGAGATACCAGCGGCGTTTTAAATGCATTGCTGACAGCCAGGAACTCCTTCGTACACTCAAGACCGAGACCACAAAGCTCTTTGAATTCCATGGGAAAAGAGACACTTATTTTAGAAATAAACTTTGAAGTTGTTTGAAGATGAAAGAGGGATCTTGCCTGTGAGCCAGTGCTGAAGCAGTGGGGAGGGACTACCGGTATTTCAAAACGTGCTTCAGAAAATCTTATTAGAATTTAAAAGGACTGTGCACACACATCCCCTATGGCTCTGTCCCACTGAAAGTATGTGACAAGGTTTAAGAACATAGCTGAGTCTCAGGCTGAAGTTAACTACTATCAAAATCTTGTCATTTGATTATGCAAAATTATTTCTATTTCATTCACCACAGAGGATAAAAAGCCATTATTGGAGAAACTTAACTGTGAAGGTTTTTCTACTATGTCAGTCTCATTTACTATTAAAAATAAATGAAGTTACACTGCACTCAGTGTGACCACAATGCACCCATTGGGCTACAGTTTTCCTTCTCATGGGTTTTCAGTTCTTCCTGTTGGTAACCAATGAAACTATCCTACAATTAGACTTTTTCATAGTCAATTATTTTTAAAATCATCTTCAAAAACCTTCATGCAAGACTCCACTAATTGAGCACAAATATACTGTCTTCATATCAGTTTTACAGGGTAGATGATATCAAACCTATTACAGATGATGAAGTTGAAATTCAGAGAGATTGAGCAATTCCTTCTGAACATTTGGCCGTAATCAATGGAGCTGAGATTTTAATCCAAAATTGAAACACACACACTATTTACACTCACTTTGCTCTTGACTGCCACACTCATGTTAGCAGGCAGAGATTGTAAACTGTCATCGCAGGCACTTTCATCTTTTTTATTAGTATAGATTTCCGATACATAATAATTACATTTAGGGAATTGGTATATACACATATGGCATTTTGTCCTATCTTATTTCCACTCTCATCTTTAATCAATGTTCTGAACGGTCAAAACATTAAACAGGTCCAACTATTAAAGGTTGTAACATGTGAAACCGATATTTCAGTATGTCTCACCAGTTTGAACATTGTTACATAATGCCAGTATGCCCAGAAGAGCTGATATCAAGCAGAAAATGGAAGTATGTATTGGTTAGACACATTAGACATTGTATTTAACTGTGCAATTAGTGAACCATTTGGATAACTCATTTTTTTCTTTTTTCCTTAACAAAATATAAAAATAGCCTTATAATTAATAATTTTAGGAAGAATAAAGGGTATTTAAGTACACTAGTATAATGAGCCTAAAATTTTGGAAGCATTTCCCAGCACGTGTTCTCTTTTCTAAAATTTGATACAGTCCTTCAGCCTCTTCAGTGTTGTGATTCGGATTTTTCAGTGAAAGCCTCAGTTTCAGGGGTCCAAATGGACCAGGTTTAACCATCTGTCCCAAAATGCCAATCAAGGAGATGACCTCAATGAAGGGCAGGAAGGGAGCTTTATTGGGGAGGGCAGATAAAGAGGTTCAAGTTCTGTCTTTGAGGAACTGACATCAACTTTGAAGTTTTATAAAGCAGGAAAAAAAAATGTCCAGTGTTGAGAGTTTGTACGGCTGGCTTTGTGGGTAATCCTGGTCAAGTCTAGGTCCGGGTGACATATCCCAGGGTGGTTCTGCAAAGCTTCGGGGAAGCCACCAATGCTCCCACTGAGACGCGAAGTCTCCTTTCAGTCTGGTGGATTTGATCCAGCTTGGAGGACAGTCTCATCATGAGGTGATCTGTTCTTCAAGGCTCACGACTGCCTTGAGGTTGTTTTATTCTCTTATGATAAAGACATCTGTTAATCAGGCTGCTATTCCTGGAATCCAAGAGAGTGACTGAGAAGGAAAAGTCATTAAAGAGGCAAAGAGAGTCACAGAGAGACAAAATAGATTTCTTGTATTTGTGTTCCTTTCACTCAGATCATTCAATATTTGCATATGTGTGCATGTACATGATTGTAGTCTGTATATGATAGAGCATAAAATATTCAGAGTGTTTCAAAATTATTGTTAACACTCACACAAGTGCACATACAAGCAAATAATAAAATCCTAGCTGGACAAATTCTAACCTATATGAAGTTTCAAACTTCCCATAATGATATATGAAGACCTCAAAACCTGGACTTTATGAATCTTTCTAACCTTCTAGAGACATTCAATTGACATTTATTTACTAATGCAAAACTCTTTGCATGTCTCTGGACACAAAAATTGATACTAGGTTTCTGTATCTTTGCATGTGCTAATTTTTCACCTGTATGCCCTTTCTTCAAATCTTTGGATGATCTTAGAAAAACTTTCCTCATTGCAACCCAAGCCTAACAGTAGTTGAGAGCTTCCTGCTTTGTGGTCCTCTGTATTTACTATTTTTGAGGCTTTGGTCATGCTGACTTAAATCTGCTTTTTTACTTGACTGTCTCTCACATTAGACTATTTGCTCCTGAAAAGAGAGAGTTACCGTATTCATGGCAGTATCTGTGTCACTTATTACAATCTGTACATATTCATTAAATGATCATGAAGTGAATGAATATACTACTTATTTTCAGAAAGGCAAAACAAAGAAGGGACATGCTTTACCTGTAAGGACCTCCACTCTACATAGTTGAAGTATTACACCTTTAGGGTACGAGCAGATAACAGATATCTCAAGAATAAAAGGAAATCTGCCATGGGGTACATGGATAGGAAAGCTCTGGATCGAGAATGCCTTAGGTAGGTGGGATAGAGTAAAGAAAAATATAACGAACTTGAAAATGAACCTTACCCCCCTCACAGCATCACTTGCATTTATCTTTGGCAATATAAAAGTAAAGAACTAAATTGCAAAATGGGCAGCCTAGTAACAATGGGTAAGAGAAGCAGAAAAGATTACAAGAGAGAATAGTGTATACCCACATATTTGAATAAGGTGGAGAACCTATGAGCAAGTTGCAGCACGTAATATACCTATTATAACACAGCGCTTCTCTCATGTAGCGTGACAAAAACAGTCTCTCCGTGTTGTGTTGCCAATATGGTGGTACTGGAATGGGAACACAGATTGTCAACACTGTTGATTACACATGTCTGCAAACCAGTCAAAGATAAAACGTGCAGAGCAGGGAAAGAATTGAGTTTGGGGATTATAGAAAACCATTGCTCACTCACTGAAAAAAAAAATCGCTGTGTAAAACCATGGGTCATGGTAGTCAAGTTAGAAAACCAACTCAAAAGAGATTAGCACAAGTTCAACAAAGGGCCTTTGGAGAGGGAATATTGCAAAGCAATTTCCTTGGTGAATTTTGTTGCCTAAAGGCCTGACATCTGCAGACAACAAAATGCCTGTAGGAAAGTAACAAGAACAACATACAAATTAACAACAGGTGATCTAAATTTACAGCATTTCCTGAGAGAGAGAAAAACACGATCAAAAGAAAAAAAGGGAGAAATTGGATTAAAATTATTCCAACATCTTTGACACTATTATTTTGTTTTTGCATTTATACAAAAGTATAAATCTTCCTTTAGAGAAGTTGATACTTTTGTTTCCTGTTTAATATAGATGGCATAATAAAGAGAAGGCTTTGTAATGAAGTAGAGTAGGCTCATTCTCTGGGCCTACCCACTGCAACTGGGAATATTCCTTGTGGCACTAATTTCTTATTTATAGAATGAGCAAAATTACCCCTAGCTTTCATACTATTGTAAGCACTTGCAGCATTTCGTAGTAAATGGAACCTGTAGGAACTCAATAAATAGATACTTCATTATAAACATTTAATATCCTTTTGTTAATGCTGCATCATGAATTGCTAGACTCTAGCTTTAAGTACCTTTTTGTTTTTGTCAAACTAGCAACCATACAATGTGATCACTCAGACTTACCTGAACTGCTTATTCTCCTTGGTAAACCCCACTGTGAAGAATGTTCTTCTCCAGATTTCTTTCCTTATGGCATCTAATTCAGAATTGATAAGGGACCATTTACCTTGCCCCATGCTGTAGTTTGAATACGTTCCTGCCAAAATTTAGGCCATGAAACTTGGAGGGCGATGCAACAGTATTAAGAGGTGAGGCCCTGGAGAGATGAACAGGTCATGGGGGCTCTCACTGTCACCCTTACCATATAAAAGATGGTTCTCACATCATACGGCTCTTGTGCCCTTTTTCCTATTGCCATGTAAGGACACACTTTTCCTCCTTCTCTCCTAAGGATGCAGGAACAAGGTGCCATCTTGGAACCAAAGATCAGCCCTTACCAGGTACTAAACCTGCCTGCACCTTGATCTTGGGTTTTCAGCCTTCAGAAGTATGAGAACTACATCCGTGCTCTTTTTACTGTACCCATTCTCAGATATTTAGTTATAGTAACATGAATGGGGTAAGATACCTTCTAATTCCATTCTGAATCCCTTGCTCTGTCTCCTTTCTTGGCCACCAGAGAGATACTTTCTTACTGTGCCATGCTGATGGTATTTAATTAAGTTTATTATCATTACTCATACAACTGTTTATAATAAAAGGCACTATAAAACTGCAAATGAAAGCAAGTTGCCCACAAACAAGAGTAATTTTTAAAATTTTATTTATTTATTTATTTATTTATTTATTTACTTTGTCTTTTTGAGACAGGGCTTCACTCTGCAGTCCAGCCTGGACTTAAACTCACTTGTAACACGGACTGGCCTTGAACTCAGAGCGCTTCTCCTGCCTCACTCTGCTGAGTGCCGGGATGACAGGCATGCACCACCACAAGAGCAATTTTAATTTTGCTATTGTGTTAATGACAACTGTTAGCTGGTTAGCAAGACTTCTGAGGCTAGCAGTGCTAGGCTTTTAGAAATGTAAAAAGATCGCAATGCTTTCTCACATAGCCATTCCTATTTCATTTATTCATTCAAGCAATGTTTGTTTTAAAAATGTCACATCACTGAGCAGCAATCAGCTATAGTTTCTAAAATGTCATTTTGCCTGCTTGGGAGGTTTAATTTTCCCTTGCTCTTAGAGTTCTACCTATTTGTGACACAAAGTTCATCTGAAATGCTCTTAGGAAATTTTTTTATCACTGAACTAATTGGGAAAATGTTCTTTATTTTCTGTAGCTCTTGCATAGCACCGACTGTGTAAATACTTAGTGTGTTTAGCTTTGCCCTTAAATTCTATTTATTTCTGTAGAGCATGAACATCTCTGTGTCCTCACAGAGTAGTGAATGTCACTGCTCTTTGATGGTGATGATGATGATGATCCTTGTGTTTCTGAATTATTCTATAAAATGTCAACCTAGTGCCAAGTATCTTAGGAATCTCTCTTGTATTATTTAAAATACATGATTAGGCATTCGTGTGTGGTTGATTCATTTCCATTCCTTTTCTTTCCAGTTCTTTAAATCAAATTGATAATAAAAAATTTAAAACAAAAATTTTGTAGTGGAACAAAAATAATATAAAACATTTATAATATTTTTGTATTTACAAAGTAAATATATATATATATATATATACATATACATATGTACACATATGTATATATACACATATACAAAACACACATGCATATATATATATATATGTACACATACATATATATAATTACATGGTGATTCCTTTTTGGAAGGCAGTGTTGCAGTTGTTTCAAAATACTCATAGCTTCTTTTTTTTTGCTTTTGGCAATACCAGGGATTGAACCCAGGATCTTCAGACTGAAATATATCCCCATCCCTTTTTGATTCTTTGTGTGTGTGTGTGTGTGTGTGTGTGTGTGTGACAGAATCTTACTAAGTCACACGTACATATTCCGTGGTTGAACTTGTGACCCTTTTGTCTCAGCCTTTCAGAGCACTGGGATGATAGTTACATGGCACCATGCCCTGCCGGTTTCCTAATTCTTGAAACACTCTATGTGTGTGTATGTGTGTGTGTGTGTGTGTGTGTGTGTGTAAATGTGTATGCACTTATTTTGTAGCACTGGGAAAGAACAACTTTTAGGGATTGCCTGGTTTATTATACAAATGAAATATAATAATCTTATTTCTTCTCTAATCAAAATGGATGGAGAAATCACATTCTGCTTTATCACGAATGAAAGAAATTTCTGCTGCTCATCTTCATGCAGGGGAAGCTTCGATAGAAACATTTTCAGTCACTCATTCCCAAGTATGAATCACTAAGCTTTTTTCTGTAGATGGAGTTATCTGTTCAAGGTCATTGTTTCTAGAGGAATCGGTTTTTTTTCATGTTGACTTTTGGGGGTCAGGGAACACTCTCTTTGTTACAAACATCCAAGAAAAAATCTTCCTGTGTTCATAGGAAGGTTGGTTCCATCTATAGCTTTTTGTCCACAGTCTAGAAAAACTCGCATATCACTCCCTGTTCTCAGTGCTAGGATTTAATTACAAGATAAATAGGAAAGTGATAGGGGTGAATATTTTCATACATCAATAAAGACAATATTTTGATAAATATTAATAAATGATCATTGAGTTCTATGGTTAAATAGCAAAGAATGAAGGACCTTCCAATTTGTTAATATAGTGAATGTAAAGACAAATCTGGAACCAATGGTTAAAATTCAAATTACTATACATTGATATTTTTCATAAAAGATAAAATGAGCAGATTTGAGTATACATTTTAACCCACTAACACATTTACACTACAAGTCTTCCTCAGGAAGCTTTCTAGTCAATGCTGTATCCTTCAGATGAAACCCTGTTATGATTTCACTTTTTCTTGGAATTTGTATAAATGAACTCAGATGATGCATACTATTTTATTTGCACTCAGTATATTGCTGATACATGTCTGTCCACATTATAACATTCATTAGTAGTTTATTCTTTATTCCATTGAATTAATGCATAAAAATATGCTTAACCACTGTTCCGTTAATGAATTTTGGGGTTATTTAAGTATATTCTTGTGCATGACACTTTATAGAGAAGTTTTTCATTTTTCTTTGATAAGAACTTTGAACTGGAATTGACAAATCATCAGCTTCTCATAGTTTTAAAGCCATGAGAAACCATGAAGTAATTTGCCAAAATGAATTTAGTATTTACATTACTGTCAGCAATGTGGAATGGTTCAGGTTGTTCCATGTGCTCAGAAATACTTGTTGTTTTTATTAGTTTGTATTTTATTTTAATTATGGTTTAAATATGAAATTTGATGAAGATCAATGAGGAATGGAGGGAACAAATGAAAGGAAATTATAAGTGAAGATTTCGATAAGGTACTCCTTAGAGAATTTTCAAAATAATTGTATGTAAAAATAGGAGATAATTGAAGATGATATCTTAGTGTGAAATCCTTTTAATGGAGTAGTAACTGGAAGGAAAGAAAATATATTAGGCATTCTCTGAAAATATTAAATTATAAAAGCACAACAGGAGTCAATTTTTATGCAAAAATCAATACTATTACAGGGAAACTTGGAACAAATTTGTAACTAAACATTTTTTATCTTACCATCTTTGCAGGTCCTAGTTTTAAGTCTAGTTTTTGTTCTGTTTTGTTTTGTTTTGTTTGCTACAGCCTGAATTTAAATTTCATTTCTTATATACTCTTTTATATTTACTTTACTTTTAGTTTTTGCTTTTTGGGTACCAGGAATCAAATTCAGGACCTTGTGCTTGCCAAGCAGACACCGTGCCACTGAGCTATATTCCCGGCCATGTATACTCTTTTTTAAAACTCAGTGAAATATTTTATTTTTGAGATGGCTACAGTTTCCCCCTCAACTTTCTGTTACAATAAACTTATACCAATACAAATATTTCTGGCAATTCTTGTGCAAAAATTCAATGTGAATCTTCATTTTCTTTTACGATATACTATCCAGATTGTACTCAATTAGTGAGCGATTATGCAATAAAAACATTGACACATGCGGGCTCATTTTACAGCTTTTCTTCCAAATGAATTTTGACGGTGAATATAGATGGAGAGTGACAAAAATCGTATGTCTCAAGATTATTCATCGGTAGCGTGTATGTGTGACTGTGCAGGCACACGCATGTGCATGCTTGTGTGCACATATGTGTGTGTGAATACAAAAATGGTTTCCTGAACCTTAGAAATGAAAGGAACCACCACTTACGTTGTTCCATCAAATGAATGAACATTAATAGTTAATATGGTGTGAAATGGTGTTCATTTTTGAGCAGGCAAATATAGGTAGGGAGATTTCAAACAGAACTGGCAGAAACAGGGAACTGACCCCCCCTCCTCAAGGACGATATTTAATAGGTTTTCTTTTCTGGTTAGGAGAGATAATCAATTTTACATAGAAACAACTGAAAACATTTAAAATACTGAGAAGACATGATTTAAAAATAAAGTGGATAGACAAATGATTTGAGAAGACAAAGAGGAAAAAACTTGAAAAGATGTTTTATTGGCTATTTTGACTATGTTTGATCAATACAACTATTAATAAGAGATTTTTTGTTTTGTTTTGTAACGATTGCCAATATTATTTCCCAGTAGAGAAGCCAAGAATAAGTTAACGAAATAAAAACCCAATGTTTTGTTTTATGATTTACTTATTTTTAACCAAGAAATATCTATAAAATTCTTAGATGTTTAATACTTGTTTTTCATTTTTCTGGATAGTCTTAAACTGAAATTAATCAGCACTCTTTAGCTTAGGCAGGTGTCTATAATTTCATGGCTAACAAAAATTTATAAAATGAATTTGATTCTTTTGTTTGCCTTAGGTCACTTTTTATTCATTCTTACTTTTCTGAAATATTGATTTTGTTACAATAATATATATGCATATATATATATGTATATATATATATATGTATATATATATATATATATATTACTAATTTCTACTAAAGGAATCAATCCAATTCAGTTTGTAGTGCATTTACTAGTCCATTGTTAAGTCAGGAATCCCAGGCAGGGATAAATGGAGGCATGTAAGAGATATCCTTTAGGAGTTCTGTTGGTTCTCCGGAGCCAGTATTTCTCAAATACTCTAATTTGAGGCTTTCTGTAGAAAACACAAAACAGTGGTCTGGCTTAGGAAAAGGAATGTATCCTAACACAAAAGTCATTCTAAGACACAGTAGTGCTGCCTTTGGGGAAATGTTGGCTAACTGAACTGTTGACTATTTGGAGCTCTTAGTTACTTGAGACGTAAATGCATACTTACTCATTTCAAAGCCTCCTGCATATAATTAAATAATATGTTTGGATATCTTACTGCAATGATAGATGATTCCTACCATAAACTAAAATTGGTGACCTAAACAGGAACCCTTCCCCTCAAAGTCACAAAGGTCATGCCTAAAATCTTTTGCATTTATTTATGAATTCCAACTTCTCACAAAGTCCACATACCTTTGTTTTACATAAAATACTAAGTCTTCATTGTGTGACAAGGTCACACTGAACTGTAAACCATAAAGCCACATAGACACAGTAGAGAAAAAATAATAATATTAAGTATTTGTGTAGGTGCATGCAAATCTACCCATATCTTAAAATGAAAAAGAGTTCAATGAAATATATTTAGTAAAGGAATTAGTAAAGGAAGAAATGAATCCAGTGATGAATCAAGATTTTTATAAAGATGGTAACAAATTTTATGAATCAGGTTCGCTGTGCACTGGTCAGGAACTTTTCTGAGCACAGTGAGACAACCCATTCACATAGGCAAGTCAAATGGTTTCATTACGCACCTTGAGGCAACAAGGAATAACAGATTCTAGAATTCAGTTTAAGCCGGTCCCCCAAGGGCCAAGAAGGCTTCCTCAAGTGGACAGAGTCTCATTCTCAGGTGTTCCACTTGCACCACAATCAGGGAGCCAGGAAACCAATCCACCCTGGGTTATGGTAATTCATTGCATCAAAGCATTGAAGGAGATCCTGTTTCTAGAGAGGATTGGAACAGACCATGATCTGTTCTGGCCAGTTCCTCCTTGCCTCAAGGTAAGACTTTGCTAGGACATTCCACAGTTATCCTTGGGAACCACAGTGGAAAGTAGTAGACATGTTCAAGATCACCTGGAGAATTGTCCTACAAAACTGAGATAAAAACAACATAACACTTTGTATTCACTAAAAATGCTAAAGTTTAAAAAGACAGAGAGACGGGTAATATAAAATACCTGCAAGGATATGGGAAAAATGGAACTCTCATACATTGCAGGTAGGGGTAAAAATCATTGCTTTGTAACCTTGTCTGTCAGCATTCATTAGATGCTACCCATTCCTGGGGTATGGACTCCAGAAAAGAGAGTGTACCTGTCTCCTAAAAATAGGTTCACAGTAGTTTTATTCAGCATATCAAACTATGGAAACAATCTGAATCTTCATAACTGAAAGACTAGATAAATAAATCACAGTATATTTCTTACAACAGATTACTACATGGCAGTAAAGAGTAATGATTCAATGATAGAACAACATGAATGAATCTCACATATATTATTATTACACAGAGCAAAAACATCATCACTAAAGAATATACATTGTGTGATTCCAAAATATGAAGCTCCAAAGCAGGCAAAATGACTTGATAATGAAACTTAGAATGATGATTATCCCTTCAAAGAGTTATTGATGATAAATAAGCTCAAGGGAACACTGTGGTCTATTCCAGTGGTTTCTTTTTCTGGATTGTGGTTATGGGGTTGCACACGCAGCTACTTATTTAACATTTTTAAACTCAACAAGCTTTCCTGTGTTTTATATCTCGATTTAAAAAAAAAACTTGTTTCTAAAGACTAAGTATGTGATTAGCTACCAGAAGTTAAATATTTTTACCAAAAGAAAGAAAGGGAGGGAGGAAAGAAGAGAGGGACGAGGGAAGAGGGGAGGGAGGGGAATGAAGTGCCATTTTCATATATTGGACAGCTTAGGAAATTTTCATCATAATGCTTTTTGTTACCACATTAAAATTTTAGTAATTATTTCTAAAAATTCGCTTCTACATTGTAAAGAAATCAAACTTCCTTTCTGTAAGAACAATTGCAATGTGGGGATACTGGTGTTATATGTGGGAAGGAAGAACCCTACACTGCTTCAATTGAGGGATTCACTTTATTATTGCACAACTGTGGTTCAGATGCCCACAATAATTACATTGTTTTGATGATAATTATTTCAGTGCTCAGCTTACAAAGGTAAGAAAGGTTGGAAAATGATTTAGAAATTTTTTTATGGAAAGTAAGGAGAGTTTGATATTTTCTTAGGCCATATACTTACTTTCATTCTGGAGTAAAAGGTTTCCATAAGGTTATCTTCAATTCAGAAAGACTCATTGGTTAGAGACATAAATAATATTGCTATACTCTCTGGGGGACTAACCTGGGATCTAAATCCATCACAGTCATTTGGAGGACTTCAGGAGACCTTTGTATAATATTGTTCATTGTATTTGATCTACTGTGCTGGCCAGAATGAAAAGGAGATTTTTAAAAATATAAAAAGATTTTAAAGGGTCAAACAGCCTCTCCCATCTACAAAAAGACTTCCACAGCTGGGATGTGTTCTCTTACATAGGTTTTCAAAATTTAAAATCTTCAGGAGATTCTGAGACTGAGGTTATTTCTAGAAATATCCTTTCCTGATGCTTCCTCACCTACTGAAGGATTGAGGGGGAGCAGTATTGGTACGAAAAGAAAGATAGATAAGATATTATAAGAAAGCATGGTAAATTAAGGAGTAGAGGTTGGGGTATATTGTTCCTGCCCAGAAGGCCAAGTGATTTACATCATGCACCTCTAGGTGTAGACTCAGATCATCTATATCTGAGACACCCGCCCGGTGGCATGTACCATGTGACCTGTACTAAAGAGTTTCTTGTCCTTTTAGGGAGAAGGGCAACAAAACTCAACAACATGGATTATTGATTAAAGGCTCTTTGTACTGACACTTCAGTATCAGAAATGGTGAGGTTCGTTAAACATTGCCCTTGAAAACATATTTCTTTCAATTCACCTGCATTCACTCTATTTATATGCTGCCAGCAAAGTCTAACTCCAGTGGTCTTAAGCAAAACCAGTGTAACTCCACACGAATCCTCTCTCAGAATGAATGCACTCAATGCAAAGTCATTAGTCTGTGGATTACTGAGTTGGCTGAGGGCACATTTTCCTTTGGTCATTCTTTATTAATTGCAAGCTACTGTCAAATATATTCTTTTTCCAAATGCCTAGTCCTAGGGATGACTTGCTTTTTCTTTTTATTTTGGGGAAGTAGAAAATTGGAGGTGTTGATTTTTATATACCTTTTTTTAAATCTTTCCTTTCTTAATGATATACTAGCTTATTTATGAAATGCTTCTCTACACCAGGTGTTAGAGGTCTTCTAATATTGACTCAAAGTTTATTTTTGTTTTTCGTGTTTGTCTTTTAATACAGATGGAATTTATAATTGTGTAAGATACTGTAAGAAAGAATATTTTTGTGTTTTCCTGCCTGTAAAGTAATTGCCCCTATAATTTTATTGCAGTCTATCCTCTATCCACTGATCCTCACTATTAGCTATGCCTTTTCATATTTGGAGCGTACATGACTTTACATCATTCTCTTTATATAACCATGTTTAATTCCTTACTTATATAAATCCTTGGATCAAGGGAAATAAATTTGTATTTCTGTTTTATCTCCATGATTATCTCATCCTCTCTTAGATACTGGGGATCTATATACATTATAAGGTCTTTATTTAGATTTCCACCTAAAGACAATCCAGGATTTAGTGTCAAAGTTTGAATGTGAAATATCCCCCAGTGGTTCACGTCCTAAAAGCTTTGCCCCAGGTGGCACTGTGGAGAGGTGACAGAATCTCCAGAAGAGGGGTAAAGGGAGCTTCTTGAGTGATTAGGGTGTTCCCTGGAGGAGCCTGGGACTCTCACTTCCTCCTTCCTTCTTGGCTCACTGACTTGTGATGTAAGAGTCCACCTCTGCCATGCAGTCCTGTTATGATTTACTACCTCAACACAAGTCCAAAGCAAGGAGGATCGCCAGTGTGGTCACTAAAACCCCCAGAACTACGAGCCAAAATACGTCTTTTCTCTTTATGAATTGAAGAGCTCAGGCATTTAGTTATAGTGACAAAAAGCTAATATCATTATGATTATATTGTGTTCAAATTTAGTAGAACTGAAACATTAGGATTTTGTATTCCAGTTAAAGAACACAGAACCATTTTCATTGACTCTTATTATTAAAAAAAAGAATTTCTTGTTCATTTAAAAATGTTTGCTCTTAGATAAGTTATATGGCTATTAGATACTATTGTAAAGAGTATTTTAAGCTGTATTTCTCTGTTATCATGGCTATTATCATCATTGGGTTTTTCATTTGTTTTTGAAGATAGTCTCTTGCTATGTAGCCCAGACTGGCTTTATGCTCCTGATGTTCCTCCTGTCTCAGCCTCCTGAGTGCTGAAACAATAGACATGTGCCTCCACAACCTGCTTTTGTTATTATGTCACAGTTATAGAAAAATCAATAGATTCCTAACTTTAATAGTTTAATCAAGAGTTATAGAAAAATAATTATCTATCTTGTGTGTGTGTATATATATATATATGTATACACACAAGATAGATATTGTACTACTAATCTCTGTAAATTCATCAAAAAGAACAGTTTGTGCTTTCATTGCTTGATTGTTTGATCATTTTTTTTATGCCTAATCTTGTAACCTGACCAGTTACTTCTAAGATAACAATATGCAATATATTAACTAGTGTTAATTTCTGTTTATTTTTTGAAATTCTGTATCATTTCTTTTTTATTTTTTAAATAAAATTTTAAAAATATAGAAAAATATTAAATAAATATCCCTTCAATGTTTACTGATCCATAACTACAGAACAGAATGAAAATTATTTTCTCTTAAAATTCTTGTTCTTTGAATTTTTCTAGGAAACATATGAATTTCACTCAAAAATTTAAAAAATTTCAGTCTTAGGCATAAATGGGTTAACAATTTACAGAAGGCAATTTAGACTCACAGAGTTTTGTTTCATTTTCTTACTTTTATCTATTTCATTTGTTTTTATTTTCTTACCGTGTAGATTATACTTCAAACTCAATAATAAATAGAAGTGGTGAGAGGCAAACTTATTCCTATCCTCATAGAAAAAGAATCCACTGCATTGTGAAGATATAAAGTGTTTCAGGTGGCCTTTTTGGAGACACTCTTTTAAATGTTGAACATGTCTCTTCCATTTGTAGTTTACCAAGAGTAGACACTGAACTTAAGCCACTGCCTCATTGACGTCTATTAAGACAAATATAGGTTTTCCCTTTCTTTTAAAGTAGTGAACCACTTTTTCACATATGGGGTTTCTAAGCAGAAATTCTCTTCTATGGAATATTAAAATTGTTACTCCTTCTATTTTAGATTTCCTTTGTCCAGATTTATTGACATATTTTTTCCCATGTCTTTATTTTGCTTATGTTTTCTGATACCATTTAGGGGTTGCATTGTTTTATTGTTGTTGAAGCTCCATTTTGAAGGGACTAATGTAAATTTGTCCAGTCTGGGGGACAAAAGCAAACACGGAGTTAACCACTTGCGTATGCTCTTGCTGATCAGGGTTGGTGAGGAAGCATCTCACAGGAAGGCTCTCTAGAGTGCCAGTCTAGGGTAAGCTCCTTGCATGCTTCTCTGACTGCCTCTCAGTGAGTTCTTGTGCTCAGGGCAGCTTTCTGCTAGTGGCTGCACCCTCTGAAGACATTGCCCAGTTTAGGGCAAGGGAAAAAGGCTAGGGAAGGAAGAAAGCTCAGTAGTCAGCCTCTTTTATCACAATGGTACCCTAGCCACAGTCTGGCCCATTCCTGGATTACCCACATGCCTCTGGACATCAGTGCTCATCACTGCTCTGTTCTAATAACACATGAAAGACAGGAAAGATCACGGTTCTTTCAGGATGAGGATCACTCTTTCCCAGCATGCAGGGCCACTGTGGCACCTGGTGCTGCCTCGCTCTAAGATGTAATTTCCTTTACACATAAAAGTACTGGCTCCCTTGACTAATGCAAAGGGACTTTGGGGATAAAATCTGAGATCATACTCAGTTTGCTGCTCATTCTGTGGTTTCTCCAGGCTTAAGTTTAAGTAGGGATCTAGAAACCTGTGCTGGTATCTTTCTTCCTGTTATTCACCACAGCAGTTGATGCACTGTGGTGTTAGGATTTGGGTGTTCATGTTTTTCCACTTGACTGTAGCCTGCCTCTGGTTAGGGGGTATATCCTATGCATGCCCATATCTAGATAAGAGATCAGAGTTAGACCAAAAAGCAGGTCATAATATGAGCACTCAGTGAATAAGAAAATTGGAGTCCAGAGAGGCAAGATCAAATTTCTATAAAGGCAGAACCAACTTTAGAACACAAGTTTCTTACATACTAGTGCAACACACTTTCTACTTTGGTATACTATTCTGAGTCAGTTCATTTCTATTCAGTTTAATGCAATACAATATATTTAGTAAGGTAAGGCAAGCTACCAGTATTCTCAGAGATATAACATGATAAGCTTTTGATCCTCTAATGGAGAAGGCACTTAACCAGAATGTTTGATAATATGCACGAACACAATGGTAAATCCCTTTCTCCTTCCCTCCTTCCCTTCCCATTCCCCTCCCACTCTCCCTCTCCTTCTTACACACACACACACACACACACACACACACACACACACACACACATGCGTGCGCATATGCACATGCACACACACAGATATATTTATAAAAGAAATCTGGTTAGAAGGCTTTTTTTGAGCATTTTTTCACATATCTATTTGTCATTTGTACTTGTTTATTGTTTTTATTTTAAAAAGAAAAGCAAAAAGGGATAGAAATGATACAGAATTTTTTAAGAAGTCAGGAATTAACACTAGTTAATTATTACATATTGTTATCTTAGAAATTGTTGTTCAGTTTATAAAATCTAGGCACAGAAGTGATCAAACAATGACAGTACAAACTGCTCTTTTTGATGACCTAACAGAGATTAGTAGAATAGTTGTCTGTGTAGCATACATACACCTACATGCATTGATATATGTTTACCAACAAGCATATGATCCTTTCCTTTCTTCCTTTTTTCTTTTCCCCTATCCTAGTTGTTCTGTCCTTTTGAGCACTTTCTTTCCCTTTCATTATTATAATGTCTATTGTATGTTTTGGTTCTTATTACTCTTTCAGTTTTTTATTTTTTATTATTTTTTAT
>RJWM01023977.1:0-31605 GCA_004363535.1 Dasyprocta punctata | reverse complement strand
TAAAGTTAAATAAAACTAAAATTTGAGTTTCTCAATTACATTTCCTCGAAAGTCAAGACTACCTTGTAGTATCCATATTGGATAGAAAAGATAGATTAAACCAATTATAGTGATCCTGTCCCCTTTACCTCAGTTATTTTATGAAGAGATCCAGGCATAAAACAAACATTGTGTGGCAGTCACACTTCCATGGTCTTTGTGGTCACCCATTAAGGCTGAACTCAGGATATTTGTCAGGAAACTGATACCATTCCTGCAACCCTTCCTGCAGTTCTTCCATGGAAGCAGTCCCAAATCTACATATGATTGAGTATAGCTATGTTCCTATAAAGATTCATTTATGGACACTGCAACATTGAATTTCATATAATTTTTATGTGTCACATATTATTACTCTTCTTGGGATCTTTTCCTCAACAATTTAGAAATGTGAAATCCATTTTTAGTTCATGGGCCAAAAACAAAAGGCAAGTCGAGTTTTGAGTCGGGTGTTGAGCACACGTGAGAATGAAGCAGTAGGACTGTAGTGAGTTCAAGGCCAACCTGGCTACATAATGAGTTCAAGAGCAGCCTGAATTGCACAGTAAGAATTTGTCTCAAGAGAAGATGGAGGAGAAGGAAAGAAAGAAGGTAGAAAGGAAGAAAGGGAGGGAAAAAGAGTGGGAGCAAACAAGAGAAGAAGAGAGGGTAAGAGGGAAGGAAAGAAAATAAGCAATTGAGTCAGCCTTGGTTTGCAGGGCTGATTTGCAGCTCCCTCCTCCACTACCTTAGATTTATACCACGAGGCAAATACTGTGAAATTAGGAGATAAGACAGCATGGGGATGAAGCTGACATTCAGAAATGGGACAAGTTGAGACACTTTGCAGACAAATGGATATAAAGCCTTTATTTAACTTTGTCCCAAGATGACTTTCCTATTCTCAGTTTACTGACAGTAATCAAGAAACACTTTTCATTGTTTCACTTAGTTTAATTTGGATTTTCTGTAACTCATAATATAAATAATCTTGTCTTACACAAAATAATACCCTATTTTACTCCCTTCTGAATTTCTGAATTAGGATTGAGATTGCACTTAATTCATTTCATTCAGTACACTTAGTATTTTTAATTATCATGGTGTTTAGAAACTTCTTGATAATTTGGTGGTACAGGCATAATATATGGGTGTATTTTTTTAAATTTTAATAATATATGTCCAAGATTGAACTATTAAAAATAATTTTTAAAGATTCAGATAACACCTCATATGCTTGGCCATGGAAGAAGACTGGACTCTAATACACTATGCCTCAAACAAATAAGTAAGTTCTGAAATGAATTCAAACACTTTATTTTTAACTTATTAATTTACTACAGTAATACAAAAATGAATAACTATAATTAAATTCAAGATAGAAGAATAAATTCAACTTCAAGTCAAACTGATGAATTTTAAAGTAAAGAATTATGTGCAGAACTTTTGTTCAAAGGTCAGAGGAAATTGAAAAATTGTCAAGATACATGTTAAAAATTTATTGGAATAATGATAACTTTCTCCCTTAGCATGCTTATCAAAATTAAAGCAATATATTAATTTTCAAAGTTTCATGTCAAGTTAGAAATGGGTTGCATAAGTCAAAATGATCTAATCAACATTTGTACAAATTTCACTCTATAAATTCTTGATAAAAATGATAAGCAATTTTTTTCCTTTAAGATTTGGCTGCTTTTTTTTAACTGATTTAAAATAAAATGACTTTTTTTTCTCAGGGATTAGGTAGTTTTATGTTTTTATTTGGGCCCCCTCCATGAAATACATATTCTAAGTCATGTAAAGTATAATAGCAATATAAATATACAACTTTTTCTCATTTTAAATTCAAGTTTTGTGGTTATATAATAAAGCATTTTATTCACTGAAATTATTAATTTTAATTGAGAATAGTTTTGAAAGTAAGGTTACTTGTATGTTCTTGGTAGAACTCATTATATAATTTAGTTAGATAGATCATTCTAACTCTAATTCTAGCAGGAGCACCTATAAATCCATTTGACTGCTAAACTTAAGGAAGATTTTCCATTATATCTTAATGATTTATCAATTAAGGTAGTGCCCACCATGATCAGTCATATTTGCCCAACAATTCAACCAGCTCATGTATAAAGATGCTAATTTCATTTGGAAAATGTGATTTATTACATATTTTATAAGCAATTAATCAGTTCAACTTTTCAGTTTTCAACTGGGGTCAAATTGTCATAGGTCGAGTTACAGTCCAATGCTGATGTCTGTATATTGTAGCAGCCTACTATATGCAGTACAGTACGCTCCCAAATTTCAGCTATGCATCCAGGTCATGAGAATGCTACATTATGCTCTTCAACAGCATAATTGTGCATTTCAAATGCCCTTCTCTTTACAAGTTTTATTTATTTACCAGAATGATGAGATCAAGGTTATCCCATGACTACTGACTCCGTTGTACCATTAAAATAAAATTTGTATCTAAAAGGGAATCACCACCATTCATCACTCACTTGATCCATAGTTCAGTGAATGATCTCAATAATACTGTAAAATTAAATTTTTATTTAGTGCCAATGAAATATTTATTTATTAAAAATGTAGTCATCTGCAATCAAATTTTTACTTCAGTCTCTATATTTGGAATCTGCTGATAGTTACTGGAAGCTGTTTGGGGATTGGAACACTCAGCACTATTGTATTGTGATCAATAATTAAATTTAGTGCTGACATGCATCTAGTTTATGCAGCCGTCTCTGACAATCCCATCTTGCAAAATTAATCCTTTCCAATTTATTTAATAGAGGACATGAACAATAAAATAATTCAGATGAGTACCAATGCAGGATTATTTCTGGTCAATATTACTTTATTATAAATTGGGTCCACATACTCATTAGTAAATTAACTGTCAAATCTGAAAACAGCCTTTTTTTGTTTAAAGGTAATTATTGGTACTGAAGACAAGAAGGCACTTAACCTTGCTGTACAGTTGTCCTTACCGCAGTGTTTTTTATTTCAGGCTATAACTAACCCATCAAAACTGCAGAAGGAAAATAATTAGTGATATTAAATGGATGGGGTTTAACCATTACAATGCCATAACTGTTTAGATGCAGACAGCATAACTACATAATGTTAAGGTTTTATAAATTATTTGAAGTCTGGGTTCATTCTGGAGACATTTTAGCTTTTGTCAACTGAAAAATCTACCAGAAAGAAAAGAAACTCTGATACAGAAAGAATTTTATATTAAAACATAGGTTACAAATGGCAGATTTTCTTCTTAGAAAATCTTACCAAAAGTTGCTTCTAGTTTTCACTGAGATTTGACAATGTATGAATTTTTTAAAGAGTGATTTTTAGAAAAATAAACTCTCATGTGTTGTTTTCAGTTTTTTAATTTTTTTACCATTTTAATTAAACAATTCAGTCACTGCTTAAATCTACTAAGTTCTTGTAAAGAAATACTTTACACAGATGCATGAAACATTTCATTTTATCAATTTATCATTTTCACACAAATTTAGAAGTTTTCAAAAGATGTCATTCTATTACATTAATGCAGGATGTATAATTAATATAACATTTTAAATATTGGTCTTCTGAACAATCTTACAAGGTATATTTCATCTACAGAATGACTGGCACGGTTAAACTGTTGTATTACACATTTTTTTTCCTTATTAGACAAGGAAGAAGAATTAGTTTTCAATGTTTGTACCAAAAACAAATTTGATGGAGAAGTGCTGAGTCTTATTGTATTGATTACTGCTACACCTATCAGAGAATTGAAACAGAGTGAAAAGGAAGTGGCATATATTCATTCTATTGATGTTGCATGCTTTCAATAATGTGCACCTCAAAAGTCCTGAGATTACATTTGTTAACTGTTTCATCTATTTATTACACTGCTCAGAAATCACAAAGAATATGAACACATTATTTGTATTGTAAAGATATACTACCCCTACATTTTAATCACTGATCTTGTATTCACACCAGAGAGACTGTGAACTAGATGATAAATAATGAAAATTCAGCTTGTTAATAATACACTATTGACTGAAATAAACTGATGCTGATTTATTCAGTTCACCCATACATTCTCTGAAATAAGATGAAGACTATGTACCCCCAGAGAAATGTCTTACATTTATTAAAGAATTATTTTCATAACTGGATGATGGTTTAAGATATTTTCATAAATTTACTATTAAATGTAGTGGCTACATAGAAGTCTTTGATAATTATCATTATTTCTATCATTATGACATGCATGCAATCCTGCTGCATCATCAAGGACTTAAAAACTTTTATTTTATTCATTTTTATATAGCACATAGTGGATATTTGAGTGCCATGCTTTTTCCAAGGTTGGACTCTTGTCTGTGTTGTGGTATCATGGAGGAAAGGGAGACGTAGGACAAAGGTTTTCGCTCACTCTGCAAGTCCTGCAGGCTGTGGTTGGAGTACACGTTCTTTATCTTCTCTGTAGTTCTGTATGTTGACTGTGCAGCAGCTTTTGCTAAACTTCCTTGGTTCTAATACTTCCTTTCACTATGATTTTGAACACTGTCTCAGTTCATTCTTTTGTGAAACCGAGAATAAAAACATCTACCTTCTTACTGGAGTAAAACAATTGTCACTATTTATGCCATTTACTCAGTCACTCTTAGCATCACTATTACTGTAATATTTATTAAATAGCTCTTTGCTAATGATAACCTTATGTAGTTCTCAAGATCAGGGAAATACTGCCTCTGACCTCTAAGAATTTACCACTTAAAAATCATTATGCATAAATAAAGACTTATACCACTGTAATTTGATGAGAGTACGTGTAAAAGTAAAAACTGTATTATAGAATATATGCTTTCTTCATAGTTTAATATTAATGGGTTTCATATTGTGAAACACACAAGGGGGATATAAATGGCTTCCTCTTCCCTCTAATCAGGGGAGATACTACTGGACTTGAATCTGGACTGTTGTGTATAAAGCCATGGCTGATCCTCTGGCAATGGGACAAGAGAATGATGTTTGCCTGGTAAAGTGTGTTAACTTCCTTCATTGGCCAAGTTTTCTCCTATAGGATTCAGAGGTAATGGGAATGAGGTTGTATAAAAAGAGCATGGAATTCAAGCACTTTTTAGTAACAGGTTTATTAATGTAAAACAAAGTTAGACCCAGACTAAAGGTCTGATATAATTTTGCAAATTTCAGGTATTATTCACGAAGCCATGAAAATAAGAGTTTGAATATTGAGAAGCATCAAATGACAATTGTTGCAGATGGACCTTGTCATTACCTCTATTTAAACTCTATTCCACATCATCTGTATCCTAAAAGGCAACAGCCCTACAAAATATTTGCTCTTTAATGGTCTTTCCTCTGCCCAGTGTTACCCCCGAAAGGCTCAGTCTTCTCATTCATTTATCTCAGCTGGGCTGGGAGATTCACTCTCCCAACACCATGCTGGGTGCACTGCCACCTCGGGTCCTGTGAGAACAGGCTTTCTCTTTCCATAAGTCTTTGCTCTGATCATCTGCATCTTGCTCTATTTTTTTCTCTTTTGAGCTTTTTGTCGAAAATATAAGCTATATGTATTTTATATACAGTGTAACAGATGTAATTTACATATTTATATCAAATATAACCTCCATTAGTTCTGGATTTTTCCAGGGGTATGCTGGTAATTGTTTAATAATCAGCTTTCTTGGGGAAGAAGAAAGCCATTTTAGGTAGCACAGGCCATTTTCTATTGTATCAATGCTCCAGTTTTGCCCATTCAAGCTACCAAGATTAGATGTTGGCCTAAAAATGTAAAAATGATCACTTTCAAGCCTGTAGGAGCTGATTTCAGTACATTTATAGATTTCTGTGTTTTGTTATTGGATCCATCCCTAGTAACAAGAATAGTGCCTATTACTTAAAACATGCTTGATGTATTGAATGGAATCTAGAAAGTGATCCAAAAGTGATTAGTCTAAAACATAAATCTAGCAATGATAGTTCTCTGCTTAAAGGCTTGTAGAATATAAGATTCAAAGACCCTTAGCAAGTTGTTTAGAGCTTATCAAGATTTGGGTGCTATAACCTAATTTCTCATACCACATTCTATATTACATTACATTACAATACATTTCATTCTATGAGAAGTTAAAGGGAAAACTATGACCATTCCTTGCTCATTTTGGCTGATTTAATTCCTTTGCAACTTTAACATGCTTTCCCCAAAGCCTGAAGTATCTTTCTGATAAATAACTAATATGTTTCAATAAAGATTTTGCAGAATATCAGTTCCTACTGTTCTCAATGTGTGTGAACAGAGTCAAACACTTTCTTCTCACCATTATTCCCATTCTTTATATGCATCCCTTCCTGCACTCCTCAGTCGTTCCCTTATTTTCTTCTATGAAGACTCTTCTTTCATGTATTAAGTTTCATTTCTACTCTTATATTTGTACTTCAAAATACGCAAATTATAAAAGCAACACATGATCTTTTGTTTTAGAAATGCAAGAAAAAAAGAGATATATAAATTAAAAAGTATGTTTCCCCTAACTCCTATATAAATCTAAAATTAGGGCTAGTGACTAATAAGCAATTTGATATTTTGACGATACATCTGATAATCTAGAAGTGCAAACAGAAAGACGAATACATCTCTATCACCGATCTGTGAACATTTTATAACGCAATGTGTCTTTTCTGTTTCCACAACCACTAACACAGTGCTTGGCACATGGAAAGTCAAAGTGCATGTTTTGAAACAGGACCAGAGTGAATATGCTGCTTAGCACAGCTGCAGCAGCAAAATGAGTCGGATTGCTCATGTGTGGAGGTTATTCTGGAACTATTCTACAATGACCTTCAGTACCCAGTCTTCATTTTCTTTCAGGCCATAAAAGATACAGCTATAATAATACTGGCTTTTAACAGTCTTGTAGGCTCTCATTAGAGGGGAATCTCATCTGAGAACAGTTTTTAAGTGTCACTGATAAAGTGGGATCAGAACCCGGATGTGAGGTCTATAATGTACCGAATGTATGTGATCTTCCATTTGCTAAAATGTTTATGGAGGGTTGCTCAATGAAGCTACCTCATTATACAGAAACTGCATATCCCAATTACTGGTTGCATAATGTATAAATGAGATAAGTGGTTATGTGTACATATATATATGTATAATTTGAAAATTTAATTTGCACAATTTAATGTATGAAGCAAAGAGGAGAAGCTCCTCTTGAAGCAGAAAACCTGAATTTGAGTCAGCTGTAACCTTTAGTAAACCCGTGAACTTGGGCAAGTCTTTTATCTCCCTGAGCTATGGAGTGTTGCCTCTACAATGGTAATAATATCTGCCTTAAAGTGTTAATAAAAGCCTTTTCCCTTTGCAATTTTTAAACACTCATTTCACCCTTGCTACATGCCAGCCACTGTCCTATGCATTTGTGAGTGTTACCTTATTTTATCTTCAAAAACCTTTAAGATAGGTGCATGTGACTGTTAGTTGTGATATGTCAACTTGACCAGGTGAAGAAATGCCTAGGAGATTAGTAAAACCCTTTTCCGGGTGTATCTGTAGTTTGTATCCAGAGATGACTGGCACAAGCACCAGCAATCTAAGGTGGGAAGACCCGCTGCGATTGTGGGCAGCATAGTCCGATGGGCTTGGATGAAATAAAAAGGGAAGAAAGAGAAAGACTGCTTCCCGAGCAGGTGCAATTTTGAAGGACACTGCTGTCCCCTGTGGACATCAGACTCCAGTCTCTTCATTTTTCCAACAGAGACTCTTACCAGGAACTCTCCGGGGAGCTTCCTGACCTTTGATCTGGACTGGATGCGTATCCTTGACCCGTTTTCTTCCTTGACTTTCAGGTTCTTGAATGGAGCAGCTTCTGGATCCTCCAGCTTTCTGGTGCACAGATGGGCATTGCGCCTTCTTCTGATTCTGCAAACCCTTTCTATCAAATCCTCTAGCATAATTTCATATAATATCAATTCTGCCCTCAAGAGGATCCTAACCAATGTAGTAAAATTATCACCAGATTCAATTTACAGATGAGGAAACTGCACCACATTAAATAAATTCCCAGGGCCACATGATTCTTAAATTGTTGATCTAGTTTTCCAACCCAGGTGTCTCCTCCTTGGAATCACCTGAGGTAATTTATTGGAAAGCTTTTTTAAAAATGTAAAGATGGTTGAAAATGAAAAGTATAATTATTACAAATCAATTTTTCAGTTATCAGTGTTTGGTTTTCTTACCCCCTTCTCTCCTTGCTAATAAGATATGGGGCCAAACATGAAAATAATCCTCACTAGTATGATTTAATATTTTGTGACAGTATTGTTGTTATTACAAATAATAAAATGTTACGTGAAAAGCAGAATTTATCTTTCCCCAGAAGTAAAGGGCAGAGGGTAAGTAAGGGTCACAGTGGAGAAAAGTCCAAGCTAATTTATAAACCTTTAATAACATTACGCTTCCAGCTCTTGACCAAGCCTGATCTGGGAATTGTTTGATAGTTACTAAGGCTGTTCATTTCCAAATTCCATTTGTATATAAACAAAAATAAAATAGGAAGGCTGCAAATTTGGCCTGTGTCACAGCTTGTCTCTGTTTTCCTGAACATCTTATGTTTAGCAATTTAAAGGTCTTGTGGAGTTAATGAAGAAGTTATGTTGATATTTACGATCTAGACTATTCTTATATAGTGATTTAATATGATTTGATAGAAAGATTGTATTAAATAAGTAGCACTCTGACAAGTTGTTTGATAGAAATTTCAGGAAGGTCTTGTAAGAATGGCCTAGTGAATGGCAAGATGGTTACAGTATTTACATACACAAAAAATTGCAAAGCAAAAGTTGAGAATAAAATAATTCAAATTATACTAATTGTATTATGTACTCATAATAATTCCCAATAGTTTTTAAGGTGTTCATAAAAATCAAAGTTAATAGATTCCTGTGATTCAGAAGTCCAGTCGAATGTTGGTTAAAATGAAGAGCATTATAAACAAAAAAATAACATACAGCTGTGCAAAATCCTTGTACTATATTACTTGGAGCAGTATTTGCAATTGTTGGTCCTATACTTCAAGAACAACATAGAAGAATCCTAAAAGGCACACAGGTGAGTGCAAGAATCATCAGTGGAAGTGAGTCACTGAGAATATTACTCAGAAAACCACCAAAAGCAGTGCAGGGTGCATTGACCATTGCCAAGACAGAGGCTGACTAGTGACTGAAGTCTACAGCAGCATTTGGGAAGGTGGAAAAGGAGAGTGTGCCTCTTGAAGCTTAACAGAAATAAATTTAGAAAAGATAGAAGGACATAAAAATAGATGGATTGGGAAAGAATTTAGGAAATTATCCTATTGGTGCCAAAAATGCAAGTAAATTCAGAACAGGTTTAGATGAATTCTTGAATGTAAGACCTACATTGGGTTGTCACAAAGAATGGAATCATGGAGTGGGACATTTTGAACTTATAAATCTCAATAAGAACATGCTGGAGTTATTTCATTAAAACAATTTAATATATTTTTATTTTTATCTTTTGACGCATATGGTATTTAACTACCAGATTTCACTACTTTTCGTATCACAATTGATTTGAACTATATCTTTGTGATTTGGAAAGATTGTGGATGCTAAACTAAAATCAACCATTCAATGAATGAATCATCTTGATAATTGGTACTATGTGGAAGTAAGAATGTCCCTGCATCCTGAGAGGAGGCAGATTTGATAGTCAGAAGTCAAAATTAAAAACATTTGATTGAGAATATTAATGTATGAGGGAAAGCACAGTGAGTCTCATGTTACATAGTTTATGTTGACCTGTGCTTGTTACATGTCTGAGGTTGGGCAAGTTATTAACATACTCGAGTCTCTATTTTCTGCTTCATTATGTAAAGTGATAACTAGGACTAATCGAGACAGTCTATGTAAAATACCTACTCCCATGTTTGATACAGAGCAAATAGTCAATATTGTCTAATAATCATAATAATGACACTAATAAAAATAACATTAAAAAGATAGCTGTCAGGAGAGCACTCAGGAGTACTCTGTATATATTCAAAGATTTCTTCAAGATTATCTAAATTAAAGAATTTTTTTATTGTGGAGAAAAATGGAGTCCAGAGAAATTAGAAATTTATTTCTTTTATGGTGCAGTCAATGGCACTATGAAAACAGTGGATCTGAAGAAGGAGTAAGACTTTCTAAAATATTCTTTGAACACAGACTACGGGGCATTTCAGACACAAATAAAATCTCACAAAGACAACAAGTTCCATATAGTCTTAATAGTCTTAATTACCATTTCTTGATCATGTAGTATGTTTCTAATGCTTTTTACACAAGATTTCTTTTCACTCTCACAGTGACCTTTAGAGGTAGGCATGGTTACATGCTTTCACCATTTTACAGATGAGGGAAAGTTTAGTGACTTGGTTAGGCCTTATATCTGTAAGTAGAAGAGCAATTTGAGTCTAAATATGATTGACTCAGATCACACTTTTAAACAGTGTTCTACACTCTTTGAAAGGAAAAATGAAAATCATAGGAAAATGTCATTTTATCAGGGCTACTTGTACAACTAATACTTGCAGACAAGTGAAAATAGCTGATGTAGACATTTCAGTCCAGACACGAAGCTCAATTTCTATTTTATTACAGTGCAATGAAAGTATCTCGGTACATTATTGCTATCTGCCTCTTCCCCTTCTGTACAAAGTGTGGTAATTATACTTCAGCAAGATGTTTAGAAACTTAATTATTATTATTGGTTGGAGATCTTTAGATTAATGACCCAATTTTGTTCAGAATAAACACATCTGGGTCTGTTTCACTATCTCCCATGACTCTTAAAAGAAGGAATGTGATTCATAACAATCTCAATTTCTTTTCTGGTATCTTTATAATAAAATATTTACTTTTGCATAGATTATATGTAAATATCTGGACTAAATAGTGGTGGTTCTAATGCATAATCCCTGTCATCAAAGAGATTTTAATATACTTAACAAGCTAGGAACTTTCATTGTTTATTAAATAATAATTGACAACATCTCAATAATTGCAGTCATAAGTGAAATGTGAATTGTTAAGGTGCAAAAAGGGCAAGGGCTGTCTTGGCTGAGGAAAAAAGGTATTCTAGTTCACAGTTAAAAATCGGTATTTTCGATTAGTGAATGTAGAGAATTGTTTGATATTAAGAAAGAGAATATGCTTGAATTTTAGACTTTTTCTTGGAATTATTCAAGATATTACAAGAAAAGTTCTCAATCTGAAATGTCCACCACAGCAAGGCACATAAATGATACATTAACCAATGAGATTACTATGTTTGGCAGTGGGGAGGTGGAAAGAAACTAAGAACAGAAAGAAGTGATTCCCACTTCATGGTTCAATTTTCACAACTTTTAGCCTTCCTCTTGGAAAGGAATCTGAAAAAAGGAGTTTAAGGAAGACAGAAGAATATTTTTAGTAGATTTTGTGACTATTATGCAGTCTCAGATATTTGTTTTCCAAAATTTTAAAATAAATTCTCTGTGAAGGGTGATTTCACTACAAAGTACTTACTAGAATTTGAATTATATCTTGGGATTGTATTTGCAGAAAAAACCTTAAAAATAATTTGTTCAATTAACCCAATTCTGATATCTATGAGACAAAATAGCAACCCAAATTATACATTTAATCTGCAATCTTAAAGGTAGCGTTTAGGCCTTCTACTAAGACCTTCATTTATTACCATTGTCTTCTCACTAATTCAAAGAAGCAACATAATTTGAAGATCATGATCTCTTGTGCATTGCTGCCAAATTACATCTCTTAGTTGACAACCATTGTACTTATCGTCTCCAATGTGAAAATCTGCTATTAATTAGATCATTGAATCAACTTCCCTGTTGAGAAAGAAAAATGATCCACAGGGAATATAGAGAAAACTAACCTGTCAGTGCACACATTTAATATCACAATCCGTTTCTGTGGGAGACTATGGACCAGTCTCACCCTGGCCACTCCTTTCTGAAATCCCTTAGAAACAGAAAGGCTGCTACAGTTCTTAAAAGGTCTGTGTGCACTCATGCTTAAAAGGAGCAGAAGTGACACTTGCATCCCAATTTTTTTTGTGAAAATCCATGTCATGGCATTTTGCTAAATCACTGTGTCATCATTCTTGTTTTTTTACTTTTTTAGCTAGGTTGTGTGTTTTAAGAAAGTAAGGGTTAAATATTATTCATCTCTATATTTCAGCACTTGGCACAATTTTTGGCATATTGTATGATCTTAGTAGATGTAATTAATGCTAGATTTCCTAAGGTCTTTTTCCAATTCCATGTGTTTATCTCTATATAAACCTTTGTTTAGAAATGGTTTCTGCATTTGAGATAATGATTGCATAATTCTCATGGCCACATTTTCAATTTCCCCATTGCTAGTATATAATTTCCAATTCTGTACAGTTATTTTTAATATGTATTCTATCATATATATTCTGTAATACAGGGAATTAAAAAATTACATCACCTATTGATAACTCTAAATTTAAGATCTGTCCAAAAGCCATGTCCTTTAATTTCATCTGTAACACCAAATCAAGATATAATGAAATCATTGGAAGGCAACCTTTCTGCAGCCATGTAGTTTGCCAAGTCTACCTCTCATAATTTTTTACATGTAGAGTGATACTGTTGGTACAGAAAAGAAAATGGGAGTTCTCTGGACCTTATAAGAAGGGTTAAAACATAGGCATTAAAATTTAAAAATAAGAGCAATGGCTAAATTCCAAGCCAATAAAAAAGTTACATGCTCTGCATGATTTTTAATAGCTGTATAGTAACAAGGAAGCCATTGAGCCATGGTAATTTTATTATATTTGAGGTCCAATAGTTTTTGATTCTTTTATTTTTCATAGAAAAATATTAATTCAGCATAGCATGGCTTTTCATTTCAAAACTATGAGTTTATTTTTCTTTCCATAGCTTCAAATGAATATTGAGTATTTAAAAATTTCCTGTCAAAGTATATTAATTATATATCCTGGCTGCCATATAATTTATAGTCTTGGAAATAGTTCAAATTATGAGGTAGTCATGTTCACTATTTTCAGATAAAATCTCTATCATGCCCATTTTATAGATACTACAGTGAAGCCCAAAGAGGCAACTGAACAAAGAAAGGAAGAGAAATTAGGTTTGTTGGGCAAATTTCTCCTGCTCTTTTTAGATCTGACAGCTCATATTCTGTGAAATTTATCTCTTCATTACCTCAGCCCTACCTTCCTTTCCCAGTTCAAATGTTCTTTGTTCCTCATTGTTGAAATACTTCTGGGATTTGGTTTCAGGCTATTTTTACTTAGTGGCACTTCAATCTCTTAGATACTCAGTCTACCTTTTGATTAAATCAAAAGATTGAGAGAGTAGAGTGTGCCTTTACCAATTTAAATTCCACTATTAAGGATTTTGAAACATCTAGAATCAGATCCTAAAACTTTATGATTTCTTTAATCTTAATACCTCAAGTCATAGCATTCAAATGGAAGATCATTGATACTGGTGACAATTCAGTGATCAGTGCTTTAGGTAAGTATTAGATAATTTTAAACGGGAGAAAAAATTTTAAAAACTGAAAATACCTCACAAATTCTTTGGCAGCGTCACGTGATTTTTTACACCAGTGTAAACAAAAAAATTAAGATGGCATTAAAATATTTATGTCAAACCAAATGCCATTAAACTATCAGTTGGATACCACGTAATAAAAACTTGGTAATCTACACATACGGATCATGGCATTCTCCACATGATGAAATTAAATTATGACTTCTTGATGATACTCTTTCTACTCCTGTAAAAAGCTTACTGAAAACTCCTTTGCTTATTGCTTCTTTCATCTTATCTGACCTTTTTTCCTGCTACTGTCTATACTCAATGCCCATGGGTGATGCCATTTGAGTTTCTCTATTCCAAGAGGAAGAGAAGCAGATGATTTTATAACCTATTTATCTTTGACAGGTAATAAAATTAAAAGGAAATATTAAAAGTTTTATAAATAGTTTTAAATCAAATATACACATTTAATTTCAACATTAGTTTGTTGCAACATTATTTCACATTAGTTTGGGTTCTTTTAATATTTACTATTAAATTGTTTTTTGCTGTCTCATAATCTGCTAATTAATTCGTGTACTTTCACTGTCTCCACTGAAACTCAGAAATTTTGGTCTTCCCATCTCTACAGTCTCAAACTCATTTATCCCCATGTCTCTTATCATGTAAAAGAATGTCATGAATTGTATGATGTAATTAGGTACTTCATAAAGATGGTTGATACCTATGAAGATTTGGAAGTGAATGAGTTCGAAGTTTCATTTTAAGACTTAATGAAGAAAAAAAGGCTGATCACTGAACATAAGCCCCTCACATAGACAGTGATGCTTAAGCAGCTTACAGATGAGGCTCTGGAGCTCTGAGAGGAGTAGGCGAAGACCTGAGCCCCGCTGGTCTAGGCACCCAGGCCGCCTGCTTCCTTCAGAGTCTGCAGGATGAAGCAGAGCAGCAGTGTAGGGGTGAGAACAGCCTTCTGGTTGGACAGCATGATATTTGATCTGATCCTTCTCCTTCTGTGTTACTGACTTGAGTTAACATCAAAGCAATGTTGGCCCCTCTTGTCTGCTATACTGATAGATACTATCTAGATAACACCATCACCAATTATGTTTTCTACTTATATCTCCAAGCCAGCAATGTCTTAAATATCATAGCTACTTCACAATATCCATAGATATGTCACACATTTTAAATGACTGTACATCACTGAGATTAAAAAAATACAACAGATACCATGCAAAATGACATTAAACATTTATTTGCTATTGATTATCCTTATTCTAAATTCTATTCTTGCATAGTAAGATTACTAGAAAACTAAACATGGATTATATATCACCTTAATCTTTAACATCACTATCACGTAAGTTTAATAATTTCTCTTTATTTTTGTTGAGGTTATTAATAAGAGATACTCAGTTTGAGAAGTTTTTCACATTTGTCTTAAATCTTCATCAGAATGCCATTACACACGATATTTTAAAAATAGGAATTTAAAACACCAATTGTTAGTATCACTTTGTAAACTTTATCAAGAAATTTCTTTTAGAATTTAATGCCAGAAAATATTTTATTTTAAAGTTTTAATGTGTTTATGTGATAATTAGAATTATAACCATTTTCCTTTTTACCCTTGTTTCCAGGGAGCTCAGAATCAAATAATATAAATTATATTACTGGTGTATTCCTACTTGATATAGTCACTTCCCCTTCCTTTCTTTTTGCCTATTTGCTTTTTTTAAAAAAAATCATTTATAGCAAATATCATTTCAATACTTTTCCTAAAATTGTCTTTAAAAGATATTAACTGTAGATTTTAAAAATCACAAGACAGGTACATTGTTCACCTTTAAAAAACATACTGTAATTTCTTAAAAGCCTTTAGACCAAGTAAATAGGCAAGTTTGCAGTGTTTCCACAGTGTTAACAAAGCAAACTTAGTATTTCTTTACTATCCAATAAATCTCCCTTGATCATATTGATAAGCTCCTTCCTTGCATGGAGCTCTCGCTAACATTCTTTTGAGCAGTCTACAGCACTACAAAGTAATCACATTAACCCAGGTGTCATGTTTAAAAACACACTTTATCTTAATGGGAAATTAATTTTAAGCTTACTTGTAACAATTTAGAGATTTGTACTCCTTTGTCACTTGCCTAATATGCCAATATTCGGTGTGAAAAACTGAAGCGTAATTCTAAGCCTACTTGTGTGGTAAACTCTATTACACACGTTGAATTCCTACTCCCAATACAGGGCTTCCTGATTGGCTCCCTTGGAAGTCTCAGGCTCCAAAATGTTGGGGAATAAAGTTAATCAACAACAATTTCTCAATTGATTTTAAAATATTTCTTTAAATATTTCAAAAATATTTCTTTCTAATATGCATGCTATTTTTATGAAGCAAATAAATAACAAAAGTTCTACTTTATTACTGATAAAAACTCTTATTAAAATAGGTGGCAGCTTCATTAAGACACTTCCCAGGAAGAGGAGAAAGAGAATACTGCAATATTACACATATTGCTGAGGCAAAGAGAGCAAGTTATTTTCTTAAATTCAGAATTAAACAATTCTGGTTCAAAGCGATTAATAAGGAATACAAACCTGGGTACAATTATAGAGAAGGAGTGACAAACATTATTCTTTAAATAGTACATAGAAACATTAACATAACTGAAGACATACTCAAATCCCAGTGCATTGACTATAGACTTATTTTAAAAGGAAAAAGAAAAGAAAAAAAAAAAAAAACAAGAAAAGAAAAAAAAAAACCCTGCTGTTTACATTATTTACATTTTATGTACTGCTAACATACTTGATTGTAGGCAATTCTTTTTTTGTTTTTTTTTTTTTTTGGTACTGGGGATTGAACTCACAACCTCACACCTACTAGGCAGGCACTTAAGCCTGCTGAGCCAAACTCTCAGCCCTAGTTTTTTGAGACAGGGTAGCACTAACGTAGCTCAGGTGGGCCTTGCACTCATGTTGTAGCCCAAGCTGGCCTCAAACTCACAATGCCCACCTACCTCAGCCTTCTGAGTGCTGGGATTAAAAGCATGCACCACCACGCCCGGCTCGATTGTAGGTAATTTTGTATTGACTTTTATTTGATTTAGATATTTAATTTACACCACCTAATCTATTCCTCTGAGAGAATCTGGCTTCTTTGTGTCTTTTTCTTGCCTACTGAATATTTCTGTTGCCTACTCTATGTCTTCAAATATGTTTAGTTGCTCTGTTTCTGGAATGATCTATTGGTTATTATAATGGCTGAGAATCACTAGGTGTCACCCCCACACACACACATTTCTTTCCTATGTTCTATTTACACTGTATGTTGCGGGTTACAGTTTTGCACATCTACATCATTTTGCCTGAGTCGCCAGGAATCATGGCAAACTTCTGTTTCCTCAAAGGAAAGGTGCTCGTAGCTCATACTTTTCCCATCTTCTTGTTTGTTTTGAAGTATTTTTATAAGTAGATATTGGTAATGCATAACAATTACATCCGTCCTGGGGACGTGGTAACATACATATCATATCTGACTAATTTTTCATTCTTCCTTCCCCTCCTGACTTCTTGTCCTCCTCCATCGCCCTTGTCCCTTCTCCTGTTCTCGAGTGCTACATTTGCACTTCTGCTTTGCACACTGTGAAGTCTGATACTACACACATTCGTAGTTTTTTAAACCACTTTGTGAGGAATAGGAATTGTTTGCTCATAAGCGTGTGATGTATGTGAATAAGATCATTACCAGCAGGATGCTGTGACTATTTATGACAGTACTATTTCATGTGATTTTTCATTTCTTGATGATTTAAAGGAGACTGTTCAGTTTAGTAATTAGGTTGGAGCTTGCCTTAGTTACTTTTTCTATCTCAGAGACACAATATCAGAAACCTATAAATGAAAGGAGGAAAGGTTTATTGTGGCTCAGTTTATAGAGGTTCCAATCCATAGTCGGATGGCTCCAAGGCAGCATGGCATGGCAGAAGGGTATGGAAGAGACTTGTTCATAGTGTGGTGGCAGAAAGCACAGAGAGACAGAGACAGAGAGAGAGAGAGAGAGAGAGAGAGAGAGAGACAGACAGACAGACAGACAGACAGAGAGAGAGATATCAAGGGAGGAGGGAGATAGACCCTGGCAAGCCACACTCCCAGCCAGCCTGTCCTCTACCTAGGCTTCAATTCCCAACATCACAAGTAGCTATAAACTCATGAGAAAACTAATCCACAACCCCATGATCCAATCACCTCCCAAATTCCCTGACTAGAGTGCATGAGGCTTTGGGAGGCCATCTAGTTATAAACCCTAACAGAGCTGGATGAAGTAGAAGAGCTGATTCTGTCCTACAAGAGCTACTCAAATGGCTCTACTTGGTTCTATCCGCTAAATCCTGGTCAGCTAGAAAAATATCAAGTTTAGAAAGTCATTACTTTTCTTATAGACAATATGAAGCTGCCAAAACCTAAATCTTTTAACAACATTTTCATAAACAGTTTCAGAATTTAAATTTTCAAGTGTTAGTTCTTTTCAAAGTTAACATATTGGAAAATAGCAATGCAGGTGAATAAAGCTGAAAAAACCCAGATAAATAGGAATAGGAATCATATACCATGCAGGGCTCTTTCTGTGCATCCTCTCCATGGTTCTCCTTTACCTGAGACTGGGCCTTTCTCTCTATTTTGGGAGAATGTAGACTGATGTACCCAGTCCAGTAACTCTCCTAGGTGTCAATTATGTGGCTATTTCATTGAGTGATTTCCTTCAAATCAATTGTATTAGCCACTTCCCCATCACTGGAACGAAATAATGGACACCCACAATTTGAAGAAGGAAAGGTTTAATTAATCAGAGTTTTCATAGGCTATAGTCCAGGATTGGCTGGCTCCAAGGTACATATGATATGGCAGAAGAATTAGGGAAAAGAAAACTGCTCACCATGACATCCAGGAAACAGGAAGAAAACTCCAGAGAGGGAATATAGGGAATTCCCAAAAACTCCAAGCAGGCACCCACTCCAAACAGCACATTCACCTAGGAACTCCTCAGTGAATCGACTGACCCACCAATGAGGACAGTAACCCCATGACCATCCAATCACCTTTGAAAGCCACACCTCTCAATAAATGAGAATTTTGGGCATGTTTCAGATCAAAGCCATAACATCAATATTGATTGAAAGGATTGCATTAGTCAGGGTTTTACTAGAGAAAACAGATATTACACAAGATATACAAAAGTATAGAAATTACAGGATAGGCTTACGATGGTCACCCAGAGAGTCGGATGAGGAAGCATGCAAAGGGTGTTTGCATGCTGGAGGCTGAAGGATTCTATCCAAGGTTTGGAGTTCACCCCAGTGTCCTGTGCAAGTCCGCACGAGCAGGCTGATGGTTCTGCGAAAGAAAGCCGAAAGGTCTACCCTGGAAGGCTAAAGAGTCTATGCCGGAAAGCTGAACAGTCTGCACTGGAAGCCAGAAGACAATGTCCAAAACCAAAGGGGAAGACTGGAGCTCCTCCAAAGAATGGAATGCATTTGTCCTTCCTCCTTCCCTGTTATACCATCCAGGCGATGAGCCACCTTAGGATGGGTCTTCTACACCCTAGGGTGTAGAGTTGCTGAGCTCATTTAGTTAAGCTTCTAAATGTCTCAAGTTGACACAATCAATCAACCAGTACAAGGATATAGAAATATGAAAAATTGTAGTAAATGGACCTGTGTCTTGCAATTAATTAAACTTATTTGTTAGTTCCAGAAGCTTTTGCGTAGGTTACATATTTTTGTTTTTGTTTTTACACATAGACAATCATGTTATCTGAAAACTAAGATAAGCTGCTTCCTTTCCAATCTGATTAACTTATTTTCTCACTTTTTCCCTGCTTTGTGACAGTGGCTGGCATATCCAAACTGATGCTGAAGAGAAGTTAACGGCAGTGGTGAGAGTGAACACCCTTGCCTTGATGCAGGTCTCACAGAGACAGGCTGTGTATTTCAGAATTAAATGGGATGCTAGCTGTGGATGTTCTCATAGATACTCTTTGTCAGGGTAAGTTTGTTTCATTTCACATATAGTTTGCAGGCAAATTTTGTCCAGAACAAAAAATATTTGTTTTATCCTCAGGAGAAGAGCCAGTAGTGGCATGGTGCTAGATCCACTGAGCAAGGTAGGTGAAGACACACTGTAAGGTTTTTATTTCACTGAAATTGCCATAAATGTAAACTGTAAACTGCTTCAGATAAGTGCATTTGAAATGAGAGGAAGTATTTTGAGGGGGATTAATGGCAATGTCTTTTACTTTAATTAATTTTCTAATTTTAGCACTTAGTTTTTGTTTAGTTCATGTTTCATATATAGATTTAAATTCTGAATGTCAAACCATCATTGTATTCATGAGGAAAATTCAGCCTGGTAAAAACGTAATGCCTTATGTTGCTAGATTTAATTTGGTAGAAGTTTATAAAGAAGTTTTTGTATCTATGTTCCTAAATGATGTTTGCCTGTAATTTTTTTTTGAAATTTCTTACTCTGGTTTTGATATTAGAATGCTGCTGGTCCTGTTGTTCTGTTGGATGCATTTAATCCTGTACAATTTTTCAGAAGCATTTGTGTGGAGCTAGTATTGCTATTACTATTTATATAGAATTAGGTAGCATGCATCAGGGAAGTTATCTGCTGTGAAAGCTTTTATTGTTGGAAGGTTTTGGGCTAAATCTTCATTTTGTATTAGATACAGATCTACACTGTCTACCTGTTGCTTCTGGTGTGTTAGTGTTACTCTTTCTTTTTTTATACTAATGAAATTGTTCATTTCATTTAATCTGACAAAATATTGGTTATTTTTTTAAAAACGCTCCCTTCTTTTTAATAGCGATAGAAAATAAAATCATGTAACCTGTGTTTTTTTTATTGCTGCTAATAATGAATTCTTTGATTTCATAATCTGTCAAGAAGCAGATATAGAAATTATGTTGATATTCTGAAATAACTCATATTAAGCCCAATTGATTTTATCTTTTTTGTCTTTTAATTCATTTATCTGATTGTGATTTATATATATATATTTTTTTGGTACCAGGGACTGATGTATTATTTTTTTAAATTTGGGTTTCTTTCTTTTTCTTTTTTCTTTTTTAGTTTATTTGGAGAGAATATGAAAACTCGAATTTCAAATATTTGTTGTTGTTTTCTGATAATTATATTTGTGTTATAAATATCTTCTTAAGCACTACTTGGTAGTGTCCTATAATACTTAGCATTGTGATTTTATATTTCTTTCAAATCAAATGTTTTGCCTGGCATGGTAGTGCTAGCCTATAATTCCAGTACTTGGGAGGCTGAGGCAGGAAGCTTGCCTTGAGTTCGAGGTCACCTGAACTACATAGAAAGATTTTTTCTCATACCAAAAGAAAAAAAAGAAGAAATGCTTTCTTCTTTTTATAATTTTTTTTTCTCATGGGTAATTTAAAAGTGTGTTATTCAGTTTCCAAATAAACATACATATTTAGAATTTATATGTGCACTTATAAAATTCAGTCATTTCCTTTACACAATATCTCTTATTTTTCTTAATAATGGGTATCATTTTCCCTAAATTCTGCTTCATCAAATATTATCTTAACTGTCTGTAGCTTTTATTTATTTTTTTCTGTACTTTTCATTTAGTCTTCACATTTTAAGTGTGTATCTTGTATAAAGCATGAGTTGAGTCTTACTATTTTAGCCAACCAGAAGACAATACCTTTTAATTAGCATTTCACGTGATGTGAAAATTGATTTGGAAGTACTGAAACTTAATGTATTCCTACTTGTTTTATTTTTTGCGCCATTTGTTCTTTTCAAGTTTTCAAGATTTTAGTTTTGCTTTCCAGTTGTACTTTTGAACTGTTATCGTCTACATTTTATTTCTTCATGTTGCATATCTCAATACATTTCATCATTATTGGTTTACATAGTCAATTATCCTTTAAGGATATTTAATTATTTAAATCTGCCTATGAAACAACAATTCCCTGTACGTCTCACTTCTGTATATAGATCCAGATTTACATTGGTCTGATTTTTCTCAGAGAACATAGTATTACACTTGTGATAGAGTTATAATCTTTTTTCTTCTTTGTGCTTTAAAAAGTCGTTAGAATTCTAGATTGACTTTTTTAAAGTCAGTACTTGCTGCCATACTGTCTACTGGCTCGAATTGCTTTTGAAGACAAATATGTTGTGGTCTTTCTCACTAGTCATGTGTGTATAAAGCACCCTTGCTTTTGCAGAATTTAAGATTATTTATCTCCACTTTTCAGCAATTTGATCATCATGTGCATTGGTGGAATTTTCTTGCATTTGTTTTCACTACTATTTTTGAGTTTCTGCTAGCTTCAATGAGTGTAGGTATTATTTCTTCAAAAAATTTTTTGTTCTTCTTTCTTCTCTCATTTGAAACATCTAATTACATGTAAGACAGGTCACTTCAAGTACTGCCATAGACCATTGATAATTTTTCCTGTCTTTTTTCATTTCTGTGTTTTATTTTGGGTAGAGTCTGTTGTTATGTCTTGAAGTTCACTAACTCTTCTACCATTTCTAACCAGATACTAAGTTCATATATAGGCATGTGCATATATATATGTGTGTGTGTATATGTGTGAAATATATGTATGTTTCATCCTATGTTAATATACATTTCATTATTAGAGATTTATTTTGAGGTTTTTATATCACCCATATCTTTAATATACATATCCAGTCTTTCCTTTAGTTTGTATAATATATAAAATGCTGTTTAAAATTTTAAACATTCTTGTTTACTGATCATATATACAGTTTCATTTATGGGGAAGTTTTGATTTACATTTTTGCTCATTGTATTTTGTGTTCCTTCTTTTCATGACAGAAATTTGTAAATTTTTTGTTGGATAGATGGCAGATATTGTGTTTACCATTTTATGTGAGGGGAAATACATACACATATATATATTTCTCTTAATTGTTATTGGGCTTCATTGTAAGATTTCATTGCTATTTGGGAACAGTTTGTTCTTTTAGGTCTTAATTTAATATTTATGGGCAAGAGCAAAGCACTATATTCCCTATCTTTACTCTAATAAGTTGGTAAAATTTATGAATTACCAGGTTCACTACTATTGTTGATGGGAAAAGTACTTATCATGATGTTTTGGTCCTGTTTAAGTTCCTTTGAGTTTTTCTCTGCTTCTTTTGAATATTCCTTTCATGGGTTTTGAGTAATTTTCTTATAGGCATGTGCCCTCTTGTAGTGAACTGAAGACTGAAGGATGTGGTCTGTAGATTTCTGGAATTCTCTTTATGTGTACTGTAGCTCTTTTCTCTCTTGTATCCTACATTGCAAATTGCATCCAAATTGGTCTTCCCAAATTTGAATTGAAAATTTCTTAATTTGATTTTAAAAGAGAATTAGAAGTTACTCTTAAAAATATGACTAACCAGATGGGAATGGACTCCCCATTGTGAATTGTTGCAATAGTTTCTTCAAGGATTACAGAAATACTGAAGAGCTGAATTTTGGAGCAACAGTCTATCTTGTTCTTTCTAAATATAGTATTGGTGACCAACACCATCAAAGTGCATATTTTTCATGCAAGAAATGATTGGCCAGAGTATATTTCAAAAATCAGGAAGTCTAAAGCTCAAGTGACTCTGTCATAGAAAAGATTCTGCATTTCATGGAAGAAAACATCCCAGTTGGCAGCTATGATATCCATAAGAACGACCGATTGATGCTTTGTGTTTCTTACTATTGCTATGAAGTCTGTGCCACAGGTTTATATCTTTGTGAATCATGGGAAAAGTCACAGTGATGAGTCTCTCAGTGAAGGCTGTTTTCTCAGCTTCAAAAGCAGCAGGTGAAAAATAATTTCTTCATTCAGAAATACTACTCTTCATCCCCTTGAGGCCAGCTAGCTTCAGATACAAGTTGTACTTTGGGGTGTCAACAAACACACGTCTCAGAAGTATGAATGTTATGGGAATGGTATGACCTCATATTGTGATGTATGGGAATGGCACTTGCTGTCCATGACATATTCCCAAAAATTTTGGTTGAGTCAGGGACTTGAGTCTTTTCTTTTCTTGTTCTCCAGAGCTAAAGGAAATGTGGGACAAATACCAAAACCTCATTAGCTGCAGTTACCTTGCAGGCATTAATCATGATTAGAAGCACCAATAGATTGCCACTGATGTTGCCACAACCACTCTAAACAATGCGGACAACCTCCTCTCTATGCATGTTCTCATGTTTCCACATGGCTCCTAGTTGTCACTTTGTTCCTTAAATGCTTTTTTGGCTAATTCCATTCCCAGAGAGGAGGCAATTTTCTGAGGCAGTTCCTGATAGAAATTGCAGCTAAAGGCTTTTATGTTTGGCAATTTGACATTGATTTGGTAACATTTCACTCAAGTGGCACTGCTTTTGATGTAGACAGAAAGCACTCATATTATAGACCCAACAACTGACTGCTGCATGCTGTTCCTCTATCATTTCCCATTGTCTACCTCTTGACTAGGCAGTTATTGTTTGATGCACCTTCAAGTAGCACACAACTCTCTGATTACTTGCATCCTTCAAATCTCTTAATATTTTTCTTTTTAATTTGTTTTAGATGCAGAAACACATGGCAACGGTATGTGGAGAGTTCACATACACCTTTCACTCAGTTTCTTTGTCAACTTCTTGCACCTCTACACCAGGTAGCAGAACTAAGAAATTACCATTATTATTAACTAGTTTACAAACTTTATTTAGATACATTATAGAACAACTTGTTTTCTTTGAGTTTCTTAATACCTTTTTTTTCATGGATATTTAGCATGTTTAAGCTTTTTTAAACTTGCAATTATGCACTGGCAGATGGTTCATAATAATATAATATCCCTGAAATTCCCTAGAAATTTTCTTCTATCATTTTCTATCTAAATTAAATTATTTCTAGTCCAGGCATTTCTGGCACACTGGAATTACTTTTTATATTTCTTCTGATTTGTATTTATTGTTTCCTGGATGATTTATTATTCTTTTTCTTATTTTTCACTTTTATTCATGTAGTACACATCTTAAATAACTTTAAATGAAAGAATGTGGAAGCTAAACTATGCAAACCTTTTCATATCTGAAAATATATTTTACACTCATCCTTGAATTGCAGTTTAGCTGGGTATAGAATTTTAATCTAAAATCTGTTTTCCCATGGAATATTTTAATTTTCTTTGTTTTAATATACATTATTAAAGATGATAGCTTTGATCTTGGCCATAGTCTTATTAAGAGACAATTTCCTGTCTGTGGAGTTTTGTGAAAATTTTAACTCTGCAATCAGAAAGTTTTTGGTAAGATGTCTAGTTTTGATTCCTTTCTCATTACCCATGCTGGAAACTTAATGGATCTTTTAAAAGTAAAGATTTGTATCCTTTGGCTCTACAAAAGTTTTTACTAATTGCTATTTGTTTCCTATTTCCACTACTAATTTCTAGAAATCCTAATAGCATGATTGGATTAAACCTCTATTTTTATAAAATTTTTTCCTCACATTTCCTGATTTCTATTGTTCAACTTTCTTAGCTATTAGCTTTTCTCTTTAGCTTGTTCTGTAAAATAGTTTACTTTCATGGTCATATTTTTAATCCTTAAATTTTCTTCTTTATTTCATAAAATTGCCTTTTTACATAGCAATGTATTATTTCATATGGTTGTAATGTTCTGAATATTTTGTTATGGTACAATTTAGTGCTTAAAAGACCATCTTGTGCTTATTGAGTTATTTTCATTTCCTCTGTGCTTCTCTTTCATATTGCAGACATTGAAGATAGAATTATTTCTTCCATCAATTGTTGATCATTAGTAGGTTACTCATCTTTAAGAACAAAATAAAAGCAAATGTTCTTATTCACTAACAGAGTTCACTTCATAGGCCGTCACTTTGGAGGGGGGGAAATTCTGCACTAAATACCTTGGTCTTTGCTCTCAAAATCTGCACCAACTGTCCTACACTCCATGAATAGTTTGTTCATTTCTTTAAGTAACACATCTGTTTTATTCCTATTATTGCTTAGATTTTCTTTCCTTGAAAATTAAACATCTGGCTGCTGCAGCTCATGCACAGAGGTAGAAGTGGGAATTCAGTTGTTGTGTTTATTGACTTTCCATTAGACCTTTAAATTTCAACTCCTTGCTCATTTTTGTCCTCAGTCTTACTTCGCCCTTTCAAATGTCAAATTTCTTTGCACTGTCACTGAACTGTGGGCTTCACTCACTTGCCCAGCTGGCCGCAGTACCTTCTGCAGGATCTTTTCTTGCTTATAAATCACCAGTCTCTGTTTGCTTTCCACTTTCCAGAATAGTCTGGAATTTTAAATTCATATATATGATTGTTTTCTATTATGTTTAGATACCTTATGGGTTTATTCTTTAAATACATATTTTACATTATTTTAGTTGAATCTTAGAGGAGAGAAGAAATAATTTTCTGTAGTAAATCAACCATCTCGATGTATTTGTGTTTTAAAAAGTTTATACCAATGGTACTAAGGTAAAAAGATTGAGAATAAAGGAAAATAGTGAAGTTAAAACTGTAAGGGAAGGCATTGTGAGAGTTAAATAGTAGATTGGTAATGACCACAGGAAAGAAAGTAAAGGTTCCATAAATTAAGGAGATTGACTAGACAGGATTTAATGTCAGAATAGATTACTGAGTATTTTGGTTTTGCTATTGCTGCCGTAACAAATTACTAGAAGTCTAGCAGGTGCACGACACCTACTTATGATCTTGTAGCTAAGCAATTCAGAAAGCAAGTGGACTTAACTAGTTCTCATAAGGCTGGTACCAAAGGTTTGGCAGCTATAGCAGAGAATTGTTTCCAGCTTCATTTAGATTGTTCACTCTTCAGTTCTGAGTGGATTAAAAACTGATGACTCTGGTTCATTGCTGGTTGTCATCTTTGAGACTGTCCTAACTCACCTTCAGTCTTCTTCTATTCTCACATGTAGCTTCTATGTCTCTGAACCAGTGACGATGCATTGATTCTTCACAAGTTGCCTTATCTCTCTGCCCAGCTTCTGCTCTCTTCTTCTATAAACAAAGTCTCATATGATCGTATTGGCAGAATTTGGACAATTCAGTATGCTCTGTCTATGTTAAGATCACCTGACTCGTAGCCTTAATTCTATCCTCAATGTTCCTTCATAGAAATTCTTAATGTTTAACTATTTTCCGTATTTATGTTTAGAACTTTTTTCTACTACTAAAAGGACTACAAAATAAATAATAGGACATGACTTTCAGGTTTCTAGTTTGCATGGTGTCTATAACTAGGTGCCTCAAATGTCTTTGCTTATCTATCTATCTATCTATCTAACATCTAGCACATATCTATCTAATATATAGTATGCATGTACACAACACATACGTATGTGTGTGCATTTAAATGAAGAACATAGTCTGCATATTAGTCAACCACAATCTAAAAAGACTCTTGATACATCCAGAATTTTTAACCTTGGACAGCTTGCTAACCCCAAATCCTTACCTACCTTGTTTCCCATTAAAGTAGGACGAGAGAGCTACAGTACAAATATAAGAAAACAAAAGGACATGCATAAAGCTTTCAACTTAGTATCCAACTTAGTGGCTTCCTGTCATCTAACCCTTTTCTGAAGTTTCTTACTCTATAGAGCTAAAGGCCACCTCCAAGCAGAAAGCACTTCCAGGAGAAATTAAACTGGAGGACAGAAAATTACTCAGTATCAGATTCAGTGATCACATACACCAACAGTTCCCAAAGTCTCACTAAATTCTTCTATAGCTATCAAAGAATTATCTACTGTCCTTTTTATTCAGAAGTATTGTACTCCCAGCACCTCATTTTCTTACTGTCACTTATCCTTATCTCTGTCTCTATCTCAGATCATAATTTAGAGATGATCAAGCTCCCTCCTGAGAAGGGTTGGTTGGCAGAGTGGGAGATGAAGAAGGGTGCATAACAACAAAAAGAGAAGAAAATAGGAACTAATGTCATGTATGTAGGCATTGTTAGTAGTTTTCTACATTACGTAGTTATATAACTTCATTTCAAAAGAAAAGAAAAGTAAAAGGGAAGGTGGGTCTACATCATCTTGAAATTAAACCTATGCCTTTGTTTATGTGTAAATTGCCATTGCGTCCAGAGATATTTTTATAAAAGAGTCAAACAACATAATCTGACTGTGTTTTAAAGAGGTTGAATAAACTGCTTTCTGTAAACCAGATATTGTATTTTTCTAAACACATAAACAAAGCTTCTGCCTTCTTTAACAATGGTGACTTTGCTTTCCGTGGAGGAACCTCTCCAAGGAACCTGCCCCCATGCCACGGCAAAGCCCCCTCTGTGGACATGAGATTGTTATCGGCTGGGTATTTTTAACAAGGCTAATTAAGTTCATTCACAAATCCCCTTTATTAAAGATTTCACACTGAAATATCTCTAAACATGCAATAGGACACTATTATTGAAAAGTCTTTGTTTCTAATCACAATACCAGGGTGATAATTAAAGGCATTACAAAGTGCCCTCATGAGGGTAAGGATTAAGAACATTGTCACTGTCTGCTAAAACACTGCAAGGGGACATACTTAGGGGAAACAGGGCTCTATTAGCACAGATTTGAGATATGTTTTGTTTTTTGTAAAAGTCTTTACAAATATTAGACACCATATTCTAAAATTTATAAATATCTATTTAAGCCTCTGGTTTATGATATTCAGACTATAAATAGCTACAAATTATGTGAGAGAGTCTTTTAACTATCTTTCTGTTTACAATTGCTACCTAATTTCTTAGATTGAATACCACCCTTTTAGATGTTTGAGTCAATATTTATCATATTGTCTTTAAAGTTGCTATACCTAGCTATGCTAAAATACTTCTCTTAAGAGGGCAGTTGTTGAAACATTAGTGTGCTAGATTACATGAAAACATTGCAAAGCCATTTCTGGAAAGATTAATAGTGGGAAAATAAAATATATCTTAATTGGAATCTGTTATTTTACCTTACATGCCTATATTAAAGTCTTCTTTTCCTCAATTTTTATATAAAGGAATTTTGTTTTGATGCCTAAGAATTTCAAACCAGACATTTTCTAACGTTCTCTCTGAAGTCAATTTAAAAGTACATTAGCAGTACATGTGGATTTAGTCAGGGAATCAAGATCTAAAAATTTCAACGCATTTCTCTAAAGGTAGACTCTTCAAACGAGGATTGTGAAAGTAATTTATTCCAGCCAAACACACTTCCACATATTGTTAACAGTACTATGTGCTTCAACTCATTTAACAGCTTTTTAATTCAGTAGTTATTCAGATTTAATAGAGCCATTTCTTCATCATTTTGCATTTAGTGATAAATGGTGCCAGAATTTATGATAAATTAAACTGTGAAGAACCATGTTAAAGTTATCTTAAGGGTTTCACATAAAAAGAATCAGCACTTATTTGGTTCAGAACAGCTACCTGAAAATTCACATGGTGAGAGGAGCGTCTTACCGGGTATAAACTATGAGATCTATTTGAAAGTTAAGTTTTAATTATACTTTTCTCTCCACTTACTATTGGCAGTGGCCATCCAGCTGGGGGACTAGCAACATGGATGCTTTAAACTAAGGACTCTTTCTTGTTTTAATATTGGTTTAACAAGTGTAAGAACATGCAGGTTGAAGCTTTGATGAAAAATCCTTACATAACAAGCCACCAGATACCGGGGGCAACTTTTTAAAAAGTTTGGTGGAGAGATAAGGCATCATAGGGCTATGGAAGAGATAAATGGGGCAGGGGCAAGTGGTGAGAGAGGGGAGAGGTGCAGTTGGACAGCCCTGCCAATTACTGGCCCTATTATCCTTTTCCCTCCTCACTAATGTGCTGGCTTAACAGCTACGACAAAGGGATACAAGGGACTGAATTCACAGCCCTCTTTCCTCCTTCTTTTAAGCATATTTGACAAATGAAAATAAAATACAAGGTTCTTTGAATAAAGTATCAAAAATAGTTTGCAGTCATTAATACTACAGTTTCTAGGTATATTAAAGTGCATAAACTAGTTTAAGTGGTTTTTTTTGTTTGTTTATTTTTTTGCATTATTTTGTTTTTACCTGCTAATCTATGCCCCTAAGCAGCCAAGCTGGGCTGGTCAGTCAAGGCAAACTGTCAGGACAGAAAACATGGCAAAACTATGCAAATGAAAGACTTTCCTTAAGGTTAAAAACCTTTAGGTCACTCTTGACAACTAATAAGAGACCAGGGAGAACCTATCCACAAACATGTTCATTTGCACTGCACGGTATATTTTGGCCCTCAACATAATCATGAATAACCTGTGCCCATAATTGTGGGTAAAACGTATGTGTAAGGGAGTGGGAATTGCAATACTCATTTCCTCATTTGTGAAAAAGCACATCCCGATCATTCACACTTTAGTTTTCTGAGTTAAGATTTTTGTGTTATTTCAAAATTGCCCATGTGCTATAAATTTATTCATCCATTGTGGAGTACCTCTTACTCAAAATCTGTTATTGAAAGGAAGTGCAGAATTTTGGTATGCAAGAATGAGAGACATAGGCTGCTCTCCAGAGCAGAGCATAAGTAAGCCCTGAGACAGACTCTTCTCTTACCAACCTGAAAGAGTAAGTTACAAGCTGGGTTAGTGTTGAATGACCCCAAAAAACATTTGCTTGATTGTTGAAAGGTAAGTCTAAATATTTTTGAAAAACAGTGTACAATTCATTAACCCTCTTTTGTACCTCTGCTCTGCCTGTCAAAGTTTGCATGTACTTTCATTTATGCACATCTATGTGGGTATTCATTTGTATCTATTGCTGTCTATTAATATAACTTTAGCAGCAATTATTAAATACTGTCTCTGTGCCAGGGTCTGCATTAAGCACTTGATATGTGTGATCATATTTAATAAAAACAAAAACAATGAATTTGGAATCTGAGTCATCTGGTCATGAAACAAAAAATAAAATATTTTACATTTCTATTTTTGAATCTTCAAAAGAAGGCAAGCTAATGGTAAGGCTCTTTCCAGCCATGGCAATGCTATGCATTGTGATGTTTTCCTATGCATTTCCCAAGGCAAGGTAATAATACCTTTTCTTCTGAACTTTCTCACATTCTTTGCTTTATGGAGCTATGTTAAGAGAAAAAGGATTGACTTTTAGCACTGTTAAAAAAAGACATTTGTGCAAATAAATGGATTAAATTTAGGAAACGTCTAAGTTTTTAATAAAAAATACCAATTATATATGTATTAAAGCAATTTTCCAAGATAGAAACATTTTGATTTCTTGATAATTTCCAAAAGGTATATCCTTTGTCACAAATTTGTAATAGATGAAACATTTGACCCTTACTAATAGGATTTTAAACTTCTAAAACTATATATACAATTGTTTTCCTATAATAAAAATAACAATTTTAGGAGCGTTGATGATATTCATTTCCTAACCTGAAAACTAGAATACCGAGTCTCTTCTAGTCATTAAATCACCCATTGCACTGTCCAGGGCCGCTTGTCCACCCTCTTGCCTTGTGTGTTGCTTGTTATTTTTTTCTGGGTTGTTTATTCCGCAAAGGGCAATTGCAAAAGAGTTTGAAGCACTTTTTAGTGCTAGGCCATTCTCTCGCTGAAGTTCATGCCCCTTGGTTCTCATATTTAACAGAAGCTCACATAGCCTGCAGCATCTGTCCTTTTGGTTCCCTTCAGGATTGTGTACATTTCTTTGTCATATCGTCATCTCTCAAACCACAGAATTTCTTTAAATAGCAGCCCGGTCCCAGTAGAATTATGGAGAATCGTAATGCTATAATTTGAAGAATATTATGCTCAAAGTACTTGTCCTAATTGACTGGAATATTTGAGATGTATTTTATAGTATTTTGCTGTGAAAAAGAA
>RJWM01023976.1:0-31216 GCA_004363535.1 Dasyprocta punctata | reverse complement strand
GTGTGAAATGTGACATTTGGCAAATGTGAGTGATGAGTTTTACTCTACGTGAGGATGGAACATTTATATCCTTATGGCCTAAGGCTGACCTACACCCTCCTCAGCAGAAAGTTTATCCTAGGATGATGCCTCTTTTTGGCTCAGCCTCCTCGGGGTGCTGTGAGAGTTGTCCTGGGGCTTCCTGCTGAGGTGTGGAGGATTGGATTTGAGGACTCTCTGTGTGTTGAGTTTGGGCCTCTGACTGGACTTGAGATGATTCAGTGTGTTCAGTGTCTCTGAGCTCTCCTGATCTTCCAGAGGTAGGCTGTCTGGTCACTGTATCTAAACTCAGGTCTACATTACCCTGCTGCAAGGTTTGTTTCTGAAGCTTAGATTTTGTAAGTTGATGTGGAATTTCAGCAGTCACCTTTGCAAGTCGCCAGTGCCAATCTACATCTTTCTTTCGTTTACATGGGTGAAACAACTGTTACGCTTTTGAATTCTGACTTACTAGAGGTGGATTTTGAGGGATTGGTGATTTGCATCCTGATTTAGAGCAGCAGTGTCACAGAGACCCCCCAGGTGATCAAAGTCTCTGGCAGGGGAGTAATGGCATGGAGCGATTCAGGTGAGAGATTAGTCTTGTGGGAAGAACGTGACTCATCTGGCTTTATGGGCTTGGAGTTCAGCTGGGCTAAGTATCAGAACCACTGTGAAAGTGGGGCCATCAGGCCCAGTAGCCACAACTGTAGCCACATGTGGAGTCCTGGAGCCCAGAAGCTCGGCAGGAGCATGATGGGATAAGGTTGGGTCACAGAAACCTAGGCCAGTCGGGTGCCAGCACTACGCCTGCCACCTACTGTGGTTCAGCAGTTATATATCCAGAGATGACAGGGCCACTTTTCACAGCGCACATGGAGAAGACACTTAGGGTGTTAAAGTCTGAGGATTAGGTTTTCTTGGAGCACTACTACAAATTGACTTCCTTCACAGTCCTTCTTCATCTGTTTTGGTTCTTGTCTGTCATAGCATTAGCTTGTGAAGTTTAGGAAGCAGCTCATCTTATACCTACTGCCTTGCATGTAGCTGGGTGCACAATAATGGTTTTAAAGTGGAATTGATTCCCAAAGTCGCCCCATTTAGGAGTGTTCTGTTGTTGTAATCAGATTTCTGGCATCAGTACTGACTTCCTCTTCTCATATTTCATAGGAAGTTGGACTTTGTAAAGTTAGAAGTTTCCTTGATAGGTTTTAATTACATTGAACTAAAATCATTCTTTGACATGGAAAAAACTTCAAATGCTTTTCCAGAAGGTAATCATTTTCTTTCTTTTAAAACAAAATACTTCACAATTTTCAAATTTAAAAAATCCCCAAATTAAGTCTCCATGGCATGAAATGCATTTTTGCCTCTCTTTCAAAACACCTGAAATATAAATAATGACAATTTTCTTTTAGAAGTTACTTTGCAAATTAATCCTTGATTAAAGATTTCATGCCATTGATTCCTAGAAAGGTGCTCTAGCAAAATACTCTACTCAAGTTGCAGCATGATGCTGGCACCTAGATAATAGACCATATTTGCATTCCAAAAAAGCTGGAGCACAGTTGCACTTAAAGCTATAGTTACTATGATCCCTGAAATCCTCGTTGAGGGGAGTTCTTTAGGACCTGTTTTTAAGTACCCTGAGCTCACTAAACCCTGAGAGGGAGCCTAGCCCCTCTCCCAACAGCTCTAGGAGTATCTGAGAGCTCTCAGTTCTACTTGCCAATCTTTAAACAAGGCATGAGGGCCAAGAATGGAACATTAGAAAAAGTCTCAGAAATTCCTTGTACCCAAGAGCAGTTTCATCGTTTCATATTTTCTTGAGGTATATCTGCAGTCTTCCAAATCTCACTGGGTTTTCTACTGGAGTTATCGTTTTGTTTGTCATGGTGTTGAGGGTGGAACCCAGGGCATCGCCCACACTAGCAAATGCTCCAGCGCTCAGCGCAATCCCCAGTGCCAGTGATGGGCTGTGCTCATGGTTGTTTTGAATCCTAGCTACACTGACAACTGGACTCTCACACTTTCATCTCCACATTGAATTAGATCGTGAAGTTCTTCACTTCTGGCATCTGTGTCTCCTTGCTGGGTCCATACTGCACAGCCATTTTAACACTGTCTGAAATAAAGTGTACAAGCATCAATTAAAAAAAAAACAGTAAAAGTCATTGAAACAGTTGGAGCAATTGGAAAATGAATGGTCAGAAAATAAGATGAAAACCAGAGACAAATAATGCTATTATGACCTAAACAGTGTTTGGAAGATGACTACAAATTGAGCTGTGAGCTCTCTGGCCATTAGAGCCAAGAGGCAAATGTGACTGGTAGGCGATTCATGGTGTCCAGAAGTCAGGAACGTAAGCTACAGAAACATAAGCCTTCTCTCATGAGCAGCCATTAAGGGATTGCACTGAGCAATGTTCTCAGCAGCATCCTTGGATAAACCCACATGTAGTTCCAAGGCTGTGATTTGTGACATCACTCAATATAAATTATACCCCACCTGCACCCCAGAACTACACTCTTCCTCCTTCTTGCGCGGGAGTGGGGGGTTCTGTTTTTCCCCACAGCACTTTTTATACATCCATGCATTTATTTGCTTAGTACATTCTCAATGATTTTTCCTGCCACTGAAACTCAGCCTCCTTAACAGCAAGAATTGTTTTTCTGTTTTATTCACGGATTTGCCTCACTTATTTAGAACAGGCCCTGGCACATACTAGACAGTCCTAAATAGGTGAGTAGGTCAATGGTGTAACATCACAGCATTTCACAAATAGCTACTCTGTGGGCCATCAAGCAAAATAGGGCTAGAAGTTATCTTCAGTGGCTTTATTCTCCAACTTCCCGCTCAGATAGCAAAATCCCAGAAATCTATGTACTCTATAATGTGCTACTACCTTTCCTCCCCATGATAATATGCAATTTATTGTCAGGGCATCCTGTGGCTCCCACTTTGATGAATATACATTCTTTCTGCCTGTCTTCTGGGTCACTAGGCTGCCATCATCAGACTCATATGATTGGTTGACATTTAAACCAATCACCTTCTTCCTTTAGAAAGTCTACTTTTCATATCTTGATGCTTAAGATGATTGTGAAAGCTTCCTTACTGCTCTGAGCACTTCCAGCCTACTTCTTCCCTAATCCATCCAGCACCTTGTTGTCCAACTAAGGCACAACCTTAATCACTCCAAATTTTGATAAGACTGAAACTCTTTTGAAAGCCAGACCTTTGGCAAGGACTTGAAGTCTCTCTCTGATCAGGCAGTTCATTATCTCCTATCTCCCGTAACCTGCGTTTCCTAGAAGATTAGACTGGAAAAGACAAATTCATACTACTTTTTTATTCCCCCATAATTGGTACAGTGTCACAATACAGATATCCAAGGAAACATTCCTTGCATTCTATGATGTTCAGTATTGTCATTTTCTTTATCTTAATAGTGATCCCCGTATTCTTTTGACCTGTGTTCTGTTACACTGGCACTTATCAAGGTATTGCATCAGTGGATCTGGGACCACAAGCCCACCTTCAAACTTTCCCAGGTTGATCTCTCTTTCTGACATAGAAAGAGGAAGAGGAGTCAGAAATCATGGTACAGAGCAAAAGTAGACTTGTGGCACCAAAGTGAAAGCAAATTTATTGTAGAAGTGGAACAAAGCCACTCTGAGGAATTGGGGCCCCAGATCTGGATGACCACTAGATATAGGGCAGCAGTGCTGTCTTTATGGAATAGGGACTTTCTCCAGTCACCCAGAGAGGCTGCATTTTATTGGTTAATGGGCTTGTTGCTAAGGGTACAAGATCATACAGTATGCCAAGGTATTACAGCACATGGTTTAGAAACATTTCAAGAGATTCAAACCACACGTATGAGTGATTTTGAGAGCCAGCCTAAAGTTATTCATTGGGTAGTGGGCTTGTTGTTTCACAAGTAAAACCAAAAGACTGCCTGCTCATACTCACAGAGGCTGTTTTTCTCCTCCCTGTACAAGGGCACGTGTCCCTTACTCCAACCTTGCCTCAGGGTCCCATCTTTCCCTGTAAAGGTATTTTAAATTCTTGCTATACATAACTTATTAATTTAAAATAAGAATTTCTTTGAAAGCCAGAACACAAAGTAAATCTATGTCAATCACATGTAGCTGCCTACTTCTAAACAAATGTGCATTTTTAATTGACTCTGTTGAAAAATTGTATTTTATGGCTTATGATCTCACTGTTTCTGGGATCTGAAATTCTGTTTTCTTCTGAGAATTAAATATCTTAACTCGCAGCATTGTTGCCTTCGAAGTTGGTCAGAAAAGTACCGTTTGGTCCAAAATAATTTTTATTGACTGTAAAGAAGTTTACAGACCTTCACTCATATTTCCACTTAAATATTGAGGATATGATTTGCACTTTTAAACATTCATGAAAAATGGTCATCTCCTTGTCATAAGCCATGACAGTGTAGAAAGTTACATGGAACAGCTGCTTCATGTGTAGGAAAGGTGCTTTCTTTGAGCTCTCCTTATCAGCTGGAAAGAGTGTTGGAAAAGCAAACACAGACTACTGAAGCAATCTATTTGAAATTTTCTGAACCAAAGTCTTAGAATTTTTTAACCTTTATTTTTCACCACAGTATTTATTGTATGATGAATGGAGCTACCTATAAATGTTAATATCCATGATCTGATCACCTCCCAAAACCACACCTCACAGCATGAGACATTTGGAGAAGGTTGGGACATTTTAGCTCTAAAATAACACAAAAACCTATAGCATTTGAAGGTAAACATCCATTTTGCCATGGGTATTATCTAATTAAATTAAAATTAAAGCTTCTTTTTCACATAGGAATTCCTTCTGTTTTTATTATGTGTATTTTAATTAACAGATATGAACTTTTTTACTTGTTTATAGGTACAATATTATTCAATACCTGTGATCAAATCAGAGTAATTAGCATTACTATCCTAAGTCTTTAGTTTCTTTTTCCTTTTTTAAATTCTTTTAATTTTTTTTAATTTTTTGTTCATTGTTACCTTACCTTCTTTCTTTTAGTTTAGTTTTATTATCCAACTGTGCACCCTTATACACTATAAGTTTGGGAGCTTTAAAAAAATATATTTGTAGGACTTTAAATTTATAGATTTCTCCTTCACTTTTTTCTTTTTTCAGTTCATTTGTTGAAACAATTGGATAATTTGCCCTGTACTTTCCTGAAATTGGATTTTTTTTTATTGCGACCTTCTGTGGTAGTTGGCTATCTCTCATTCTCTTTGCCCTCTGTATTTTCTGAAAATTGATAATTGAATCTAGAAACTATCAGACTCAGGATTGATTTTTTTTTTGGAGAGAAACACTTCCTGATAGGTGTGGTATAAATATTATTACTTTTGTGTGTTAAAAACCTTTCCATTCTTCTTCTCTAGTTAGTAGAAAAAACTATTTCATAGAAATTAAGTTTTGGCCATAATGATATGTTTTTGTGATGTTTTCTATATAACCTTTCATATTGTCAGTTAACTCATATCATTATTTAGTTTTTCACATGCCTGGTTTTTTCCTAACTTATTTCAAATTCTCCAAGGTCAAGGACTGTCTGCAGTGGTGCCGTGGTTCATGATCTTAATTTGTTTCGTGATTCTGGCGAAGATGACTGTGGTCATGTTGGCCACCAGAAGCTTGCCAATGAAAGCAAAAATTTTACTCAGTGCTTCTGTTGGCAAACTGATTTGTTTACAGCCCAAACCATTCATGAACCAAGGTATTAATATATAGTATTTTTATATACTAAATACTGAAATGTAGATAATAGAAGGCTTTTGATATTTTTAATAGTGATCATATATTTCATTGATTCTAACATACAGATTTTATATGTTTTACATATTTGTGGATTTCTGAAGTGGGCAGCATTTTACATTTCTGGCATTCTACATTGATATTTGGAAGCATTTGCTTTATTATTTAAATGTTTTATCATTAGCAGTGTGTTGCATTTGAGAAATCCAGCAACTAACATTTTATCATTTACCCTGTACCTGATCTTTCTAAGGCTGGCAATTGACACAACACCCAATTCTGTAATCTCAAGACAGGCAAAATATGATGCAAACTCTGTAATTTTAAAACCTAGTTACCTATCTTAAATTCTTTGTCAAAAAATCCCATACTAGGAATTACAGAACATTTGAACTGGAGCCCATGACAATTATTTAATGTGTTGCAAGCACCTTTCCTGGTGAAGAGTAAGTGGCACGCTATCTGCATAGACAATATTTTGTTGGCAAACCACTTAGTTACATCCTCATTTGGGCTGTCTGTTTACTACTTTTCTGGTTAAAAATAATTAAATGAGAGACAGGGACAAGGATGCTCTGAGGACAAATTGTTGTCTATATTTGCACAAATGGATAAAATATGCATATATTACTTTGCCGTTACTTTTATGACACCTGTTGATATTTACATTTTAAGTGATAATTTCACTCAAACATTTGCTTAGTATCTAGATCTTAGTGCAGTAGAGTTTGCCTTTACTTTTATATTTGATTAGAGCTGTTACTGAGTAGTCATCCTCAGGCTAAAAGAGAGAAGGGAAGTAGGAGAGGTGAGAGACGGACAAAAGTGGGAATAGGGAAGGATGAAGGGGTGGAGGAAAAGAAATCTCTAAGCCATTTAGTCCTAAGTTAGTGAGAAACAATTAGGGCAAGGGAGTCGTAAAACAACTACAACATTAGTAATATTTTTTAAGAATGCACGATGTACCAGCCATTAATCTTGGTTTTCATCTTTTACTCCATTATTGCTCACAGCAGTTCTCTAAAGGAGGTACTGATATTATCCCAGTTTACAGATGAGGAAATTGAAGCGCAGAGGTGGATGTTAAATAACTCATGGTCGGTATTCACCTCGTGCACGACACAGCCTGGCTTCAGGAGAAGGCCATTCGGTTTTAAAGTAGGCGATTTTTGCCATTTCACTACACTTGTCTTCAAAATCATCATTTCCTTATTTTATTATGGCGAACACAGTGTTGATACAGTTTAGTTCATAGGATGGCATCAGAGTCAGTGTCTCTCTTTCTCTCTGTGTGCGGTGCTGATGATCAAACCCAGAGCCTCATGCATGCTAGGCAGGTACTTTACCAACTGAGCCATCTCCAGCCCTGTCTGTCTGTCTGTCTGTCTCTATATTTACTTAGAGACAGGATCTCTTAAATTTGCTCAGGGTGACCTTGAACTTGTGACTCCTCTCCCTCAACCTCCCCAGTAGCACCAAAACCGAGGACAGAATAAAATACACACTGTCCTATTTAAGATTCTGAGCATCAACAGAGAATGAACTCTTGTCAGCAGGTCAGCAGAGAAGATCACAGGAAGACCACATTTGTACATTTTGATACTTGAGAGAAAGCTCTTAGAGGGATTGTTTTCTTAAAGAAAATAAACAAGAAGGAGAACGGAAAAAAAAATGAGAAGAAGTGAAGGCAGTAGCAGTTTCTGAACCCTGATAGGCCAGAAATAATACAGATGTGAAGATTTGAAGGCCACCTTGAGTGTATCTCAGATGCCTTTAATTTTTGATGAGTGCCGTTCCCAGCTGTCTGGGGAATTCTTCAGGAAAGACGGTGTGGTTGCCCACTTATTTCCATTCATCAGAAGAAAGCACTGCAGATGCATTTACTTTGTTGCTTAAACATTTGGAATAAGATCGCAGGCTCCCCTGTGGGTGTACCACCGAGAGTGTGATTGCCCACTAAAAAAAATGCCTATGGTTGATACACACAAATTCTGCTTTACTTTCGTGATTACACATAGATTGCTGTAAAAATAAATTATTTGTCATGTAAATCTGAAGTTATGGTACCCATGTCGTGAGATAAAACTCAGGTACCCTATTTTCCAAAGGAGGAATTTCATCTGTTTCTTAAATCACAATTCTGGGGATGTTTTTGTTGTTGTTGTTGTTGTTTTTTCTTTCTTTCTGATGGTGTAGTTGTTTTTTTTTAATAGAATTTTCCCAATTTGAGATAATTATTTTAGTGTTGCTGAAAAACATACATTTGAATGACAAGATCTTAAAAATTATCTTTCCTTAAAGACAGATAACCAGGAGCCTGCTCGCTCTCACTTCCCCGCAGGCCCCTGCTTCTTGTCAAAGTCACATGGCCAATTAGGCTGGGATGAGGACTTAGTCTAAGTTCAGGAAGTAATGTGTGTCTCTAGAGTCTATCAACCCTTTGAAAAATGAGGTCAGGAATCTTCCTGTGGATTTAATTTTTAACTTTGAGGAGCATAGTCGAGGTAAAATATGTCCAATAATCTCCCAAGATTTGAAGAAATTTTTTTATATATAAATGATATAACATACTTAAAAATTTTAGCAGATATTCAGAAGATAATACTACTTGCTTCATTTTCCTCCCCTCTCCTTTCTCCCTTCTTATGTCTCTTCCTTTGTCCCCCAAAAAGTCTCTGTGTAAACCACACTGCTTCTCTTAGGACAGCTACTGGAGTCTCTGGGAGGACACTTTTCTCCACATCAAAACCCTAAGCCAATTGGAGAAGCGGACAGCTTCAGAGCGGGAAATTTGTATATTCCAGGACTGAGATATGCATAACAGGGTCCAGAGACAAATGAATGTGCTTTTAGGGAATTCTATCCAATAGCAAATAGTTATGCTACTGAATGTATTCCTTTTGAAAAATACCTGATTTTTGTCTTTTTACAGAGAGAAATAGCTAATCCTAATGTTAAGTCTAGAAGAAAAGAAAAGCCTATGGCAAACCTGTGTCTTTCCTGTTCATTTCCTTCACCTAATGGTGGGAGGAGGGTGAGCAGACTGTGAAGCGGAGGACTGAGGTGTGGCAGCCACAGAGGCTCCTGTGCTTACAGTGGCGCTGGGTTGCGCCTGCCTGTGGCCCCACTCGCAGTTCCTGAACCCACACGGAACTTTCGTGAAAGCGAAAGACCGAAATCCGTGCATCTGAAAGCTTTGCATATTTCAATTCTTAGAAGTTGTCCAATCTCGTAAGACATGCCCTGAATGAGATACTGGCAAACACTTGGGTTCCTTCTCTACTATTAGAGTTGATTTAGCTAGTTCTAGAAGCCCTAACCCAAAACTCCCTGTGTAGTCAAAAATAACAATGTCCAAGAAACAGGTGAATACATTTTTCCTGGGGCCGCAGTAACTCCATGGTTTTCCAGTGTGCTGTCTTGGGCAATATATGCTATCAGTAGCATACTGTTAAACTCTGCTTTTAATAATTGTCAGCCTATTAGGGCATTAGAGTTTTTAAAAGAGTTAATTTTGCCCTCTATGACTTACTTGGATATATATACACAAGTGTGTCTATATGTATATAAAGACACATATGCATACACAAATATATTCTATAGTTTGTTGGAAACTGTGCTTTCTCATATACTAACGACAAGCCATGTGTCTCTATTTAAAATTAAATAAAATTTTAAAATTCAGTGCTTTTGTCATATCAGTCATATTTCAACGTCTCAATAGCAACATGCTGTTAGTGAGTAGTATTATATTGGACAGCATAGATTTAGACCATTTTAAACACTGCATCGAGTTCTACTGTGCTGACAGGTTTAGAGAATCACTTGTTTTTTCCTTTATTACCCCCTTGACATTTGTCATCAGTAACCATGTAGTTCAAAGGACCCATAGAGGGAGTAAAGCAAAACTACAGTTTTCAGTGGTCCTGTGAATTTAAACCATCATGACCTCTAACCTCATTATGTAGGGCAGTTTTATGTAGAAGACTGCTTGCCTAATTTTTCCTTTTGACGGTAATTGTGGGTAATGGTAGCCGAAGCACGACGGGCGAGAACTGCTTCTAGTTGTCTCCTCTTACGACACTCGGGACCTAGTGCTGCTCTTTGACATCTTGGGCTCAGGCTCTGTTCCTGTGCCTGTTCCCATCTGTACATCTCAGTGCCTGTTCACACTCTTGCAGTCCTCTCCTACCCCAGGTTCTGCACCTTTTCAGATATGTTCTTATTCCACAGAAACTGCCGTAGGTTTGTCAGGCAGCCTAATCATTATTAATGCATGATCAATAATGGAATTTGGGATACAATTTGATGAGGAGGAGGAGGAGGAGGGTGACTAGGACAGTGACAATGACGATGATGATGATGCTAAAAACAGCAACTTTCCTTTACTGAATTCCTGTGGACCAGGCAGCCTGAACTCTCTGACTTTCTCCAAACCACCAGTTACTGGAGGAATTGCTTAAAGAGCTCAAAGATTGGTCTTTGGTTCAGAACTGGTCCCTGCTGCCATCATTATATACTACCATTCTGTGGCACTTTCAAAATAGTATTTGTGAATACCGTAAAGTGAGTTGAGAAATGTTTGGAATATTAAATGGCAAAAGCCTCTGTGATATAATTTCACACACGTTAAAATTATACTTGTAGCAGACTTCTGGTATCATGGGAGACTGAGCTGGCATAGCAGAAACTCTTCCACTAAAATCATTCAGATCCTCTGGGTAAGATGGTGCAAACTTTTAAAATATAAATTGAATTAATTTGAAAGGAAGTGAAAGCACCAGCTTCTAGGTGAAAGAACAGGTAGTAAAATTGAGTCAAGAAGTAAAGAGCTTCAACTGTAGTCACCTACAAGGATTTAAAAATTTGGATTTGGGTCCTAGGCCTTGAGTTTTAACCTGTGTGGGTCGTGAAGCTACAGTCTGGAGCCCCACAAAGACATCAGGGAGGAAGGAAGAAAATGGAGCTGGAGCTGGTGGCCCACAGCATGAAGCTCAAAGCCTCAAAGTGTGAACCAACTCTGCCTGAAAAACTAGCAAAAAAGCTTATCATCATCCCAGATCCTTTGCTAAAGATAAGCCACAAAGAAGAGGCTAAACCCTGTCTGGCTGCACATGATAAACCTGGTGAAGAACACCATGTTAGGAAATTAGCATCTGGGCTGGGCATTTAGCTCAGCAGCATAAGCACCTGCCTGGCAAGCACGAGGTTGTAAGTTCAATCCCTGGTACAAAAAAAAAAAAAAAATTAACATCTAAGAGATTTTAGAAGGAGACAACAGGGAGAATGAGAAGATGCAAATTTAAGAGAAAATAATGGAGAATTTCCTACAACTCAGGAAGATGTGTCTTTTCTATCGAAGCAAAATAAAATAAATTAGCAGTGATGTAGAGCATGATGAACCTTCAGAATATCAAAGACAGAGGAATATTAAAGATAACCAAAGAAAAAAGACAGATCACCTATACATTTAGTTTGGCAATAGTCTTCTCAGAATAGTATTTTCAGAGTGAGGTAAGAAAATAACTATAATCCTAGAATTCTGTACTTAGATTAAGTATGTCAAGTGTGAAACAAATAAGGGCATTTAAAAATGGTTGGAGATATTTTACCACATGTAGATCACTTTGAAGCAAGTTTTTAAAGGATATGTTGCAATAAAAAGAAAATAAACTAAAAAAAGTGTAGGATGCAGAAAACTCTATGGCATGATGCAGAAACTAACGGCGAGCAAAGAACGCTAATAAGTGATTTAGAACTCTCATTGCATATGCAAATAAATTTATAAAATGTAAACTGATAATGATTCAGGGTAACATTTTTAGGCAACATGTAACTAAAATACGATACGACGTTAGTGTATGTTAAGGGAAGGAAGAAAATCAGGATTAAATGTCCTCAAAATATTTTAAAAGAAGGTTGTAGCTTTGGTTAAGGATGATTCTTAAAGATACACAGCTAAGAAATAGAAATAAAATTAGAACTTCCAAAATAGGGAGAGGGTAGGGAAAGGATTAAAGAACAGTCAATTAATCCATCCCAGAAAATGAAAAAAAGCAAATTTAAAAATCATAAAATTATAAAATATAATATAACAAATTATAACTAAATGAATAGTTATAATAAATATAAACAGATTAAATTTGCAATTGAACACCAACTTTTTGAATTTTAAAAAACCAGCAATATATTTCTCCCAGGAACAAACCTCAACATAATGCCACAAAAACACTGAAAGTAAAGAGATAGCAAAAGACATACCAGGCAAATGCTGACCAAAAGTAAGTTGATACTGCTATTGAAACATCAGGAAAAATGTCAGTAAAAATTAATAGTATGTAGAATAAAAGGATAATGGGGAATAAAGTAACTTTCATTACAGACAGAACTGAAAGAAATATGCAGAATTGAGGACCACCTTTTAGGTGGCAGAATACTGATCATGTATGTCTAACATTTAAATTGCAAATAGTACTATAAAATTATTTGGATAAAAATTGTTTAAAATGTATTTGTTGAAAAAGCTGTAATATAAAAAGTGTTGAAGAGGATGCAGAGAAAAGGGACTTCAGTGGTGGCACTTTAAATTAGCAGAACCTTTGAGGATAACAGTCTGCAGTTTCCTCATAAAATGAAGACTAGAACTACTACATCACCCAGAAGTCCCTCTTCTGGGTACATATTCCAAGGGACTTAAGTCACTATGTTAAAGGGGTGTTTGCACTTCCGTGTTCGTTTTAGCATTATTCACAATAGCCAAGATGTGGAAACAACCCAAGTATCCATAGCGGAAGAGTGGATAAAGAAAATGTAATACACATCCTCAATGGAATAGTATCCAGCCTTTAGGGGGGGGGGGATTCAGCCATTTGTGACATGAGTGAATCTATAGAATATTATGGTAACAGACACAAAAAGACAAATACCAGATAGATATGGAGACACATACCTATAATTTCAGTACTGTAGGAGGCTGAAGCAGGAGGATTGGAAGTTTGAGCCCAGCTCAGGCCATTTAGCAACTCAGAGACCCTGTTTTAAGGAGTAAAAAAGGGATAGGGATGTAGCTCAGTGTAAAGGCCCTGATTTAATCCCCAGTGACATCGAAGAAAAAGACAGATACCACATGATCTCACTCACATGTAGCTGTGTCACAGGTTGAACTGTGAGGCAGAGGGTATGTAAGGGTGGTTGCTAGAGGCTGGGTGAGAGTGTAGGAATAGAGGGAGGAGGATTTGTTGATCAAGGGGTCCAAAACGGAATATGTTTTAAGAATTATTGCCCAGCAGGATGGGTGAATATAGTCAATAATATTCACTATACGTTTCAGAATCACTATATAAATTTCAGATGTATCATCACAAAAATGAGCAAAGTGATGCATATGTTAATTAGCTTGACCGAATCATGGCATATTTTACATATATATCAAAACATCACATTGTACCCCATAAATAAAAGCAATTATGATTTATCAATCAAAATTGATATAAATTTTAAATAAATATTTGTTGAATTAATGCATTCTTGAATGAAAAAATGCACGCGTGCATGAATATGTCAGATGGTTATATTTCAGAATTAGTGCTTATTATACCCTACTGTTTTTACTTCTCCTTATGAGTTGGTGACAATCAGCATTATACTATTTTAGGTGATCTGGAAATACCAATTTGGTCATTTAACAAAACTCTATCAATAACTTAAAATTTTGATTTACTGTAAACTTTAATAATCCATAGGACATTATATGCATTCTTCTAAACATTAATTCTGAAGGCTTAAGCATTTCTATTTGTTGAGTTTAACTAGACTCCAGTTTTTGAATGCCATTTAGTGTATCACAAAGTTTAAATATTAATATTATTCATAATTTTAAAAAATGGAATGGCCCAAGTCCATGTAATCCTTTTTTTAAGTTTTAAGGAAACATTTAAACAACATATTTTCTTAGATAACCTCTTTAAGATTAACTCAATTTATGTTGATAAATTGTCTTACTTAGCTATAAGAAATAAACATTAAGCAAAAGTGATTATTTATATGCTCAGATTCTGAACCTTACCATATTTAAGTCAGGTTTTTGTTACGTACATTGACAAGTCCTAAGCTGAAAATGAAAAAGTATTTGTTATGTCTCTTCCATTTATTTTCTCTATTAGTATTTATAGAAGGGATTATAAATAATATGAACATGTTGGTTATCTGGGCTGACATATATTTCAAAGAGCAATGTCCTAAATTTTACAGGAAAGATAAACAGTGAAAAGGCTTCCAATTAAAAATGTACACTGTAGTTGCAACAGAGCTAAGATGGTAGGCCCCTTAATCAAACCCTGGCTTTAACTTAAGCAAATACATTGAAAGTATGACTATAAAGCTAAGCCACATAAGCTTTCTTCTAAATCCGCCTGCAGGCATTAATGCTCAGATTTGAGATGGCATCCTTATTTGCTAAGTGCAAAGATGGTTACAAAAGAGCTTTTCTCACTTTGAGGATAAAAGCTAAAGTATTCTTTAATTTTGGTTACTGCCTGGCTCATCTCGGCACCATAATAGTTACTTGGCTCAAAACCAAAAAGTAGCAATACAGTGCTTACATGTCTATGGATCAAAATTAGATGAAAAATTGCTGTTTCTCATCTCCAAAGCTATTTGCCGCACATTTTATAACCCTCAAGATGCCTTTTGTAATATGTGATAACAGAGCCAACTGCAGCATCTGCCTGGAAAGAGATTACTTTAATTATGGACTCAACGTCCTATTTTCTGCAAGTGATCCCCAGAGACAGGCTTCCTGTCGAAGGAGAGGTGCAAGGATGCACATGAAAGCCTGCACGTCAGCGCCAGAGAGGGAGATAAACTGAGACAAGGACACCCGTGCACAGCCTGCATTTGCCTCGTCTTCAATGGGAGGGAAGAAACTATCGTGATCGGTTTTTAATTATTCCAGCATCTGCTGTTCTGACTGCTGGTGGGAAGGGCAAAATGAGCTTATAGAAGAGTAAAACCTTTAGACAAACCTATACAAGAAACAGACTATTAAAGAAAAAAAAAAAAGGGAACGGTCCAAACTACTGTTCATGTGACGTTTTTCTTTTATTTTCTCTTACTTTTTTATTTTTAACAAAGAAATGAAACACTTTAATTTTCAACAAATTTTTTTAATGAAAAGATTCGGTATAATACACTAATTCATTTCCCTTCCAAAATGAGAACTAAATGTGCTTTATTGCTTACTTGCTGTATAATATTATTAGAAAGTGAAGTTAAGTGGTTTTCTTGTCAACTCTAGTTCTAGAAAACACATCAAGTATTTTATTATTAAGAATTCATTTGCCATTCAGTACAATATAATCATTCATAATGAATTTCATTTAGAATACATGTATAATGTTATTTCTTTATAACGTTGATTTAACATTATAAATGGACACAATGCCAATTGTTATCTTGTTCTTAGTAATTATAGGAGAATCAAGTTCCTTGCTCAATAACTGTATTGGGAATGTATGTGTGTGTGTGTGTGCGCGTGTGTGCGTGTGTGTGTTTAAATGCATAGCACATATACACTCACATAGGATATTTGTGAGTCCATCTGATTTCTTGAAAAGTGTAAGCACAAAAAAGCGTATTTTGCATCATTTAAAAGATGGAAGATTATAGAAGAGTAACCATGGGGATTAATTTTAAACTTCAAAAGAGGCATTTAAGGGATTTGGCATGGAGTGATTTTGTGTGTGGGAGGGAAAGATGGAACAGAAAAATGTACCTAACAATCATATTAGGTGAAAACATCAAGTCTTTTAAACATTGTACCAACTATGGCATTCATTATTCTTTGGTGTTAAAGTGCCATGCTATTAATATTTCATACTTTGATAAAGAAATCTAAATAGATATGTCAGGGAATTTTTAATGTTAGTATTTAAGTCTAAAACATTGAAATACGAAAGTCGATACTTTTTAAATTATACTAAATGACAGACTGGAGAAGTTTTTTAAAATGTGTAGCTGGACAGTTTTATAGAGATTCTTGTATTGTGTATTTCTTATAGATGAACAATTGAATCTATGTTATCAATATAGCAACAACTTATAAATGGGAAGAAAAGAGCGTCTATTTTTGTTTAAAGCTCTTGGATTTTAGAAATGAAAGCAATATTTATGGACGTTAGGAAAAATAGAAACCTAATAGAAAAAATTGTATATAAGCAACTGCACTAGGTCATTAGTCAAAGGAAACTAATTCATCAGTTTTAATCTTGTATTTTCAGTTTCTTTATTTCATATAATGGATCTGAGATTTGTTGTGCAATCAAATATTCCATACAAATAAACAGCCAGGGAAATTTTCCGAATAGCTCATTTGGAACATGTTGAGATAACTTTGTCAAAGATCAAGGGGAATCAGAGTTTCCTCTCAGTGACTATTTATTCTGTAATTTCAGTTCCACGTTATGTCTTGTTAACTTCCAATTAAAATTTTTATTAAGTTTTTTCGTCTGAAAGTTGTATCTGGGCTATATACTTACTTTCCCTACAAACTGCTTGTGTTGAACTCTTTTTGAGTTTTTTTTTTATAAAAATGTAAGTTAATTTATTTGGACTTTGTCTTTCCTATGTGGGTTTGACTGTAAAATACCTTCACTTAGATTAATAATTAAAAGAACAACAGTAAACAAATCTATACCACAGATTTTCACATTTATACTTGACAGTAATAAAACTTTTTAAAAATGTATTTTAAAATCATTTTTCTGATTGTGAAATAATGTTATATATTTTAAAATATTGCTAAGCAAATACCCATGTGTATACAGATATACATATTCATTGTGACTTGGATATGTGCATGTTTCTACTATCCTAGAAAACAATAGTAAATATTGAGGGTATATTTCTTGAGAGAGAGAGAGAGAGAGAGACAGAGAGAGAGACAGAGAGAGAGACATGTTCAATTTTAGATTTTACAAAATTAAGACTTACTATACATATTATTTTCTATTGTGGTGGGGTTTGCTTTCAAAGAAATAAAAACTTTACAAATACATTCCCAATGAATATCCATCTACAACACCATCTAAATAATATTACATAACTGTACTATAAAATATTTAGTCAATCTCTTATTTGCAGACATTTTGCTTGCTTCCATTGTTCACTGTTTCAGAGTTTTGTGATGAGTAACTGTGTAGCTAATGTTCTTTGTATGCACTTTATAAAAACATCATTTTCATATTAAAGTTAACTAGGAAGTCAACTTTGTAAAATGACAAGCATGTGCATAAAAGTGCTTATAGCTGGGCTATGGTGATGCATGCCTATAATCACGAGTTTGAGCCCAGCCTGGGTAACTTAGTGATTTAGCAAGACCTGTCTCAAAATAAAAAGGAGGGCAAGGATGTAACTCAGTACATAGGCGCTGGGTTCAATCTCCAGTTCTTAAAAATCAATCAACCAACAAACAAGCAAACAAACAAACAATGTTTGTTTTCCTGAGACCAGCATCACAAAGACTAATATAGTAGTTAAGGTTTCAACTTGATTGGTGATGGTTCTCTATAATAGCATTTGATAGTTATTTATAGGTTGAGATAAATGTCAGTTTCCTAATCATTGTTCCAATTACCTAGTCATTACTTTGAGGAAATGCAGTGTCATTCTTTAATATTTTCTGTTCTATTGATGTATTTCAATAGATACCCTTAAACCTTCTGCTTTATAAGGCAAATTCATTCAACCAAAAGCCACACATCCTATTCCCTTTCCAAATTCCTGGAATGCACAGCCTTGTAACTAACCAGTCAGTAGTGAGCGAGCTTCTTATTCTGCTGCTTATGTTTGTTAAAAATAACTTTATATAATTTGATTGCAATATTCCCATCCTTATTTTATTAGAAAAGTATAGGAGAATGCGAATTCCACCAGTAAATGGAGGTTGATTTTATTTTATAAATATTCGCTTTGTAAATTCCTGACTATTGAATGATTTTAGGCCCTTAGCAGAGCCTTTCAAACTGTTGCAGGTGGTGACATATTGTTTTCTGTTTATTAATAATGTCTTATTATGGCCTTATTTTTGTGTATCTTTTCTCCCATATTCTATTTAGTCTTCTCTAGGAAAGTAAATATGTTGTATAAGTATGCTTAAGCATTTACTATAGGAAACCCTTATACATTATGATATTGTGCAAGCATAAGTATAAACATAAGTAGTATTAAGTATTTTTGCCATTTAGAAGAATCTGTCAAGTCACCTCTTCTGTCATCTGGCTAACAGTCTTTTTTACTTTCATCTCTGCTTTTGATAAATTGAAAGCAGAGCAATGCCTGAAACAGATAAGGGTAGCCACACATTTGAATCATTGCATATCTGCTTTTAATATTTATAGGTGATGCTAAGCTACCAACCTGATGCACATAAATTGTAGGATGATATCGTACATATGAGTGAGCAGAAGAGTCGCAAAATGAGTATTAATATAGAGACAGATATGAAGATATGTAAGCAAGAAAAAATAACCTGAGCCATGTTACAAAGCGCTGATCTGAGTTACCAGATCTGTTCCCAGAGGAAGACTCCAGGAGCAGAGGACTCTCTCAGAGACATCAGTGCCACAGTGATTTACCTGATCCTCAGTTCTGGGAAGCCCGTCAAGGGCCACAGGAAAAAGAACAGAATCAGCAGGTCCTGGAACCATTGTTGAGATGTTTGGTAAAATTATTTCTCTCTCTTTTTGCTTTTTTTTGCCTTTTTTTTTTTTTCTGAGACAGGGTCTTGCTGTGTAGTTCAGGCTCACCTTGAACTCACTGTCTTGAACTTACAGCAATCCTTTTCCTGCCTCCCGATTGCTGGTATTCCAGGTGTGTGCCACCACACCCAGCAGGTAAAATTATTTCTCTGTAAGTCCTGTATCCCCTCACTGCTGCAGGACAGCCTTGGAAAATTGCGTGTGTGCGTGTAGGAGGGCATGGTTCCAGCGAAAGGTGGCTCTGGAGAACCACTATAAATCATACTATTTTATTTTGGAAGGTAACTTCCTACATATTGATCTTTTTATACAGTTACACAAATTAAAAATGATTACATTTGCTTGCTTTTTTAATGTAAGGAAGCCCCTTTTGAAAGTTATATTCTCTTTCTGCTATTTCTACATTGAGAAAGTGAAGATAAATCTCTAGAACTTGTTCCCTATTTTGGAAGACTTGATGCACAGCAATTTAATTTACAGGACATTGTACATTCCTACACTGAAAAAAAATTGTTTTGTGAGTAGTTTAATCATGGGACTTAAATATCAACTATCTGAAATATATTTTTGTTGATTGGAGTCCTTCACATAGAGCTTTTCAATGTAATAGTTGTTGGGGAGAAACAAGATCTTCAAATCATATCTACACGAAATCCTGCTTTCTTCTGGAGATTTTCAACATAACATGCTTTGTTGTCTCATTTTTAGTCTTTGGGGATAAATATTTGGCTTACAAAGAGATACTGCCAAGTGTATCATCAGCATTTCAACTCACAAGAATGACTTTCCTCAATCATCATGTGAATCCACAAATAAAGTTGTATTTTTAAATATGAAATTGTCACAATGTCTAATAATCATATTTGACTAAGAAGTAGTATGAGTTGCTGGCAAGTTAAATTAATTAAAGTTACAGAAAATATACTGGTGATATATTGAAATTTTTATAGATAAGTTTTTGGATGCTTCAAATTTATGACTTTAAAAATCAAGAAAAATCACATTTTAGGTATCCACCGAGCTACCTGCCTTAGAAACTTCAACACAGGGTAAAGATTAATTTACTTGCCTGGAAAGAGTAAAACTTTCATATGTCATAATATGTTATACTTTATAAGGTCAGACATTAGCCATTATGTGACCACAAGCTCAATTTCTCAAATAAATATTTAAAAATGGAAAAAAATAATTGCATACCAAAGTTGGCTTAAGAAATAGTTCTAAAATAGTTTGTAATATTGGTTACCTGCATTTCTGGAAATTAATCACTTCCGTGAGCAAATATTTTCAGTATATAAAGTTCAAATGCCAGTTGGGCAGCTGAGAGTCGACAATGGAAAATCAGTCGGCAAAACATTTCATTGCATCTCTGCTTTACCTGGCAGGTTGCTTATGTTTCTTTCTGTACCTTCTTTCACCCCTAATTGACTTTGCAAGTCAAAGATGTGTAAATTTACTTGGAAAAAATGCTACCCTTTTAGGAACACGGCCAAGTGGGTGTATTGAATGGAGCGTAATCCTTTAGCCTGGCATAACTTCAGGCTCCGCTGGTAGCTAGAAAGACTGTTCATTGTAAAGAAGAAGAAACAGTTCCAGAGAGGTGAGCTCAGTGTCACAGTTAGACAGTGGCAGCTGCGAGAGAGCCCAGCTCCTGCTGCCTGTTCAGTCTCTCTGCAGACCCCGTGGCCCTCCGTTCTAAGGACAGTGAGGTCTCCCACTTAATCACAGCAGTGACCCTGGATTGGTGATGGAGATGAGGATGGTTCATTTGGATTTATCAATCTGTGTAAGCCAGCACATCGTAGTCTGGGTTTTCAGCAGCAAGCTCAAACCCAAACAACTATATTCCAGATACAGTATTTCTTGTATCCAGTGTCTAAGATTTTCTTGCTGCCATCATGGCAGAAGGCTTCAGTTTTCTAGGCTCGTCTGGAAAATGTACTCATGCAGAAAATCCAGTTTGTGAAGCATTACTGTGCATCTCCCTTCTGACTTTGGAAAACAATAAATATCCTCTCCTTAAGATACAAGGTTAGTCAGTTGACTTACTGTAGTTCTGATGTGACTGTTGTAACTGCCTTTGCTTTTCCATATGAAGATAAAGCTGCTTTTATTTAGCATTTTCCTAATTTATTTCCAAAAAAAAAAAACCCCACCAAAATCATGAAGAATCGCTTAAGTGTATGCCACCTTGATAATCCTGAGTGTTAAGAATGATAGGAACATAAAGCATTGTCATTTGGCTGTATCTTTTCTCAATTCCTGTATGGTGTTACTAAAGAATTTCAAACTGACAAGGATTTGGTACAATGGGGGGCGGGGGCAGGGGCAGGGGCAGGGGTGGGGGCAGAGGGTCACAGGAGAAAAGTAGTGGTGTGTGTAGAAGGAGAGGGTTTCCAGTGACTTTCCAGAGAAAACAGTGTCACATTAACATCTTCATCACTGGCCTGAAACAGAGGGACAAAAGCAAGTTAATTACATTCTTAGATGATGTTAAATGGAGAGATGTTTGTTACACATATCAATGAAGAAAAAGGCAAAATTCAGAAGGCCTCTACAGATTGCTTAGAGATGACAGGTGGGAAAGGTATGAAAATCCATGAGAATGTATCTAAAAAGAAGCAGTTTTAACCTCTGATATTAGATAAGCTACAATTAAAAAGTAATTGTGATAAAAGAGGCCTAAGGTGATAGTAAGCAGGAAATTAGATAGAAGCTGGAAATGTAATGCAGTTAAAATGTTACTGTATTTAGGACCTTTGTATTCAGATTCTACAGAAAGGATCAGACAAACCCACTGATCAGGAGAGATAGTTTGGAGTTCTTTGATTGCAGATGAATTTGGACAAGACTTAAATCTAAATAAAACAAGCTAAAAGAAAAAGATTAGTCTTTGTCATATATATCCAAATACCCTAAGGCCAGGAAAATCCAGTGCTAGTCAGCTACAAGCTATAGTACTTCGTTGTTTTTGTTGTTGTTTTGATTTTTGAAAGGGGGCGTCTCACTATATTACCCAGGCTGACCTTAAACTCCTCAGCTCAATGATCTTCATGCCTGCCCAACAAGCTATAAAAATCAAAACAAAAATAACCCTTTCTCAAAATATCTCTCTTCCCTGGCTAAAGCAGTTCATGAGAATTTTTCGGTTTTGTTTGTTGGTTTGACACTGAGGATCAAACCCATGGGTGCTTTACCATTGAGCCCCATCCTCATCTGCCCTCAAATTTGTGATCCTCGTGCCTTAGCCTCTGGAGTAGCTGGTAGTTGAGATTACAGGACTGTGCCATGATGCACAGTGAAGTTCCTGTCTTCTTTCTTTTTTAAGAGTAAAGGTTTATTTTGGCTCTTGGCTTCGCAGGTTCCAGTCCATGGTGGGCAGGCCCCATTGTTTTTGGGCCTGTGGCAGGGCAGATCATGGCAGGAAACTCATCTCATGGCATCCTGGAAGCAGTGACAGAGAGAGGGGCAAGGGTCCTAAAGTCCTCTTCAAGGGCAGCCCCTGAAAACCTCACTTCCTCTCCCGAGGCTGTGCCACCTTCCCATAGTGACATTAAATGAGGGCCACACTTTAACATGTGGCCTGTGGGGCTCATTTCAGATCTGAACTATGGCATCTTGACAGATACTCAGTCTCCTCCTGGCACAGACCTTGCATTTCTGTTCTTCTTTCTCAGCTACGGGGAACCACACCACACAGTAATCCTCATTTATCTTACAGTATCCACATGTACAATATTTTATCTCCATAACCCTAAGATAAGCACTCTAAATGATAGTATGTCCATGTTAGAAACAAGATAAAATGAACCTCAGTGGGTAAAGCATGAGGCCCTTGACAGTTTCAAGAAACAACCTACAGAATAGAAAAAATTTTGTCAACTGTTCCTCAGAGACCTAATATCTGGAACCTATAAAAAATTAAAAAAGATTAGACCACAGAAGATGCAGTAAAAAAAAATAGGTAGCTAAAATGAACACATACTTCTTAGGACAAGTACAGATGGCCAATAAATACATGAAGAAATGCTCAACATTGCTGCCCATTAGGGAAATACAAATTATCCCACCAAGAGTGGCTGCCATCAAGAAATCAAATAACAACAAATGCTGGTGAGGCTGTGGGAAAAATAGACTCTTTCTACACCATTAGTGGCAATATAACTAGTACAACCACTGTGGAAATCAGTACAGAGATGCCTCAAAAAATCTAAAACTAGAAATTCCATTCAACCCAGCTACTCCCCTTCTATGAGTCTTCCCAAAAGTGTTAAAGAGATCATATTACAGAGATGCATGCATACCCATATTTGTAGTAGCACAATTCATATTAGCTAACTCTCGAAAGTGACCTACATGTCCATCAACAAATAAATGGATTAAAAAACTGCAGTGTTTACACACAGTGGAGTGTGCCATAAGGAGGGGTAAAATCGCGTCATTTGTAACACAGTGGTTGCACCTTGAGACCATAATATTAAGTGAAATAAATCAGACACAGAAGAGTAAATATCTCATAGTTTCTCTTAGATGAGAAGCCCGAAGTGTAAATAAAGAACAAAGTAAAAGGTAAATAATAGAAAACAGGGAGATAGTTCTTTCTGAAATGGGAAGGAAGTCGAGATGGAGGGGGAAGGGAAAGGGAGGTGGGGTAGGGGATGATGAAAGGACTACGATGCGTTATGTATACCTGCTAACTCCCCCCGAGGAATCTGATCATTATGTGTTGCAAATGTATATTAATACATTTTTTTTTTTAATTTTAAAAGGACTGAGGTCTTTATTCTTAGAGTCACCACTTTCAGTCAGGTTGCCTCAGAAGCAGGCCTCAGCGGGGCCGGACTGAGGAACGTGTGGTTGCAAGGGCCGGACGGGCCCGGTGGTGACCTCTGGGCAGCCTCAGGGACTTAGTTTCTGAGGGCCTTGGGGAAAAGGGTGGCTGGAGGTGCTGAATAAAGACGGCTGCCTGGGGCGAGGCGGTTGGAGAGTCATGGAAGGCAAACATTCCTCATTCATATGGAGACACAAGCGGCATCTGTCTCCTGTTTGCGGCAGGTTCTGTGGATACCGGCCAGACAAACCACTAAAACAACGAACTTCGTTCTCCAAAGTGCATTCTTTACAGAAATACTTTCATATCGTTCAGTCTTTATGGCAGGACCACAGTGGCACTTACTGGGTAGATTCACAGTTTGAACACCAAAAATGAGTTCCAGTGGATTTAGTACCTGACATATGTTTTTCCCTGAATGAAAAGAAGGTTTGGGGTTACCAAACAGAACCCTGTGTTGGTTTATGTCCACCAAGGGAAATCCGCAATGAATTAATCCTACTCAATGAATTTTTGCTTTTATATAATTGTTTTAATGCCAAGCATTGCCTGCTTCAAATATTGTTCCAGAGGCATTTATTTACAATCTGGTACATATGTAGTTTGAGCTTCTTAGCATAATGTACTGTGAATTAATGACTTGTTATTTATTGCTTAACCACTCTGCAGAAGTGATTTATAGGGCTGTGCTATGCACTGGCAGTTCCTTTGCAGTCTCTGCTCCGGCTGTCTCATCAATATCATTAAATGGATTCACAGTGACACAGCTCTGCTACTGTAGTTTTTGATATGAGGGATAACCGAACATAAATCAGGACTTATGTTTAATTCATAAGATGTACCAATCTCTCTTGTAGGCGTGAGTTAGGTTAGGGATGTCACCAATGTGTTTTACAGTACCTCTTGTGATTAAACCCAGGCCTTTCTGTATGACTTTATGCACCTGGTAAAAATAATAGGTTACTCTACACTTTGCCATTTTTTAGATAAATGCAGGTTATTTTTATTTAGGTATGATTGGTTTCATTGTTGTCCTACAAGCAGGATATGTTTTAGAAAGTAACAGTGAGAGGTATAATGAAAAACAGTCGCTTCAAGCTTTCAGTTCTCTTATATTCTCTCAAATAAGTATGCATTGGTAATTGTTTTTAAAATCTTTTTGCATAAAAGTTTTAAAAATGGAAATAATTGAACACTAATGCTGAATCAATAGAGTTTCTATTTTAAGCTTTAAGATTTCTTTTCAGTAATAATTTGAAAAATACTTACCTAACTATGAGAGGATAGGTCTGGCTGTCTTTCTTTGTTAGCCCAGTTCAAAACCTAGAAAATCCTACAGCTGAACATCCATAGTGGAAAGTCAGTGTCTGGTTTGTTTGAAAGCAAGTAACTGTACAGAGAAACAGAGTTTTTAAAAAATGTGTGCATCTGTTTTCTAAAACAGGAAGAGAAAAATAAATAATGCTAATAGCAGGAGAGTTTTCCTGGCATTGCTGTCACCATTGCCGCAGTGACAGGTATTTATTCTTTGCACCAAACCCTGTGTGAGTGCACTGTAATCCATGCAGAAGAATGAGGGCTTTTCCTGGAGGGAAGGATAATGTGCCTCCAGCTGAGCTGCCACAAGGGTGTGGGGATAATAGCGAGATTGCCAGGTTGTCCTTCCTCGTCACTAGCCCAGGGGTAGTCCTTTGATCGGCTCCGCTGCCTGTCGTGAAAAAGGAATGTGACATGTTTCTGCCAAAAAAATGATTCCAACAAAGGAGGAAACTGACATAAATGTCTTCTCCTCCTTCCTCTGGTTCTAGTTGATTAGACCTAGTTTTAGGTTATGATGATTTTAAGACCTAGTCATTTGGACCTTGCACTGAAACAAAGATGGATGAGCTGCTGCTTTCAAGGCCCAAGTGAGGAAGCGATGTGGAGGCAATGACATTACTCAGTAGTGCAATAAGTAATTGATTTCACGATGCTTGGGGGAAGGGCATACTGAATGGGTAGTGAGAGCAGAGGATGCCTGGGCCACGCCAGCGGAAAGGCGCTGAGGCGAGAGCACTCCAAGGAACGGGGGGCCTTCCTTGGAGGTGGACAGTTACTGTGGAGGCCATGACAGCAGCAGGATCATTGAGGCAGTTTCTTTGATGTGACTGGTGAGAGCAACTAGAAGTAGAAACTTTATTAAAATAGGGAATTTCTACAAACAGTCTAAGCCAGAAATTCTGCTTTCTGGAATTTGTATCATTAAGGCTGTGGTTCCAGAATACTGTCTCTGTTCACCCAATAAGTCATTAATATTCCACATCCGTGATTAGGTGTGTCTCTGATGTACACAGTCATGCCAGGGCTCCTCTCTAACCAATTGTATCAGAATTTTCTTCCATTATCTTCAAACAACATGCTTGTTTTGCCAATTCTTATTTTTTTCTAGTTAAGACATTAGTGGTTGACTTTCCATAACAGACGATGAGATTGTCCTGTTATAATTTTGGCTGGACTGATATTAATGATCTGCAGTGTGGATTATGTAAATAACATTCACAGCTGAGTCACACACTGCTCTGTAATTTCTTTTCCTTTGCAGTCTAAGTTTTTGTTTTCCCTGGAATTAATTATTGCCTTGCTTTTCATTTGCTTTGTTTCCGAAGGATTTATTCCTTCCCTAACTGTGTAAACCTTCTCTTGACACAGTCCAACCCCTCAGGTTTTCATCAGGCTAAACTTCTTGATGAAATCCCCGCTGAGCCTTTGGCCTGGTCCTGGCCGGGCTCCTCTGCCTGCTGTGGTGCAGCTGGCAACAGCTCTTGCCCGCCTCTCTCCTGCTTTAGATCTCTCGTTTCCTTGGTTTTACATCTTCCTCTTTCCTCAGGACTCCCTGCATCTCTTCTTCTTTTGTCATCACTGTGTTTTTGGCAGAAAATACCCTTCCAGATCCTTATTCAGTAGAAAGAAAAGTTTGGAGATTTTGTTGTTCTGAAAACATCTTAGTCCTGTCCTCTTCAATGGCAGATTGCATATAAAAGTCTAAGCTGGACGTGTGTCCCTCAGAATCAGAAGACAAAGTTCCACTCCTTCTCGCTCCCTGTGTGACATGAGAAAGCCCAGGCTGTTCTGATTTTTGATACTTCCTTGGAAAATTTCTATTCTTTACAAATATGTGGGATTTTCTTTTTGATCTCAGCAATCTGGACTTCCCTCACACTGCACACCTTTACCATTATGTCTTTACCATTATGCTGGAAATTTGGTGAGCTTTTCCATTGGAAAACTCATGGTCTTTGGGTCTAGGAAATATTTCTGAGTTATGTCATTGAGGATTTACCTCATTCTGGTCCCCTTTGTTCCTTTTCTCTTTTTCTGGAATGCTTCTCTTATGATTTTAGACAGTATGAACAGATCTTCTAGTTTTCTTCTCTTTTCCCTATTATTTCCATCTCTTTGTTTTTACTGTACTTTCTAATTTCCTCAACTGTGTTTTCCAAATCTTCTATTGGATTTCCAGCTAAGCTGTAAATTTCTAATAGATTTTAAAATGCTGCATATATCTCTCCTTTGTAGATATTTTAATTTTATAGATATTAATTTTATAGGCATTATTTTAACATATAAAATGTATGGTTAATATTAAAATTTATACTAAATTATAGTAATTTTATAGATATTTCACATTTTAATTTTAATTTTTTTCTTTGCATCCCTGTGGGATTTCTATTTTCTTTACCTTGTTTTGCCCTCTTTGTATTGGTCTCTCTTTCATAATGGAGAATTTTCTTTAAAGTTCCACAATCCTTGGCTTCTGGACACTAGAAAGCCCCTCTGTGGTGAAGTGTGGAGTGATGGAGAGCTTGATGATGGTTGTCTTCTTTAGAGGTTGCCCTGGCTTGGCTGGGTTTCCAGAGAATCTGATATTTAGTATCTTTGGGATTTTACCACTGATTTTCTCCAGACTCTTGAAGGAGAACATACACCTAGCACAGAATTGCAGGAAGGAGCTCATTAAAAAGTTTGTTATGCAGATTTTCAACAAATGGTCTCTGTTTTCAATCTTATCTTAATCCAGAATTCAGAACTTATCTAGTACTATTCATTTCTGCATCTCTATGGATTATTCCACTGCTGGCTCAGACCTCAGTGTTTTGATTTGGGATACATGAGTTTGCACGTATCTGTAACATTTCCAATTTCCCAAATTTTGATGTTGTTATCATCTCTCCTGTTTTCTGTGGCTCTATTGTTTTAAAAATTTTTACCTTAGTGAGGTTTCAGGAAGGAGTTAGTGTTTGCATTCAGCCTACCATCTTTAAAACTTAGTAAACTCTTACCAGTTATAACTCAGCTCAGGGGCTTTCTTTCAGCCTTCCCATTCTAGTGAGAAGTTCTCTCTGTCTCTCTCTCTCCCTCCCTCCCTCCCTCCCTCCCTCCCTTCCTTCCTTCCTTTCTCCTATGGTCTCATTGCACTTTGTGCACTCCGTTATAATGGACATTCCATGTGTCTCCGCATAGTCTGTAGAGTCGCTGGCTCGAAAATTGTCTGTTAATCATCTCATTTCTGGACTTACACAGACCCAGTAATATGGAGCCAGAAGTCCTTGTTGATTGACTGAGTATAGTTGTTGGGATTCTAAAGAAGACACACTTGCCCCGCCTTCATCTATCTTGAAGAGATTATACTGAGTCTCACAGCTTTCGTTGTAATAGTACTTGATTTTTAAGGTCAAGAAGAAGACAAATTGATTTTTATGAGTGCAGTTTTCAGATTTTCTTAGCAGTTATTCAATTCACTGTTTATTTTTCTTCTTTTAAGAATGAGAGAAAGGTAAATGATGTTTTATCATTGTCTATAGGAAAGTGTCTACCTGCAGGATTTTCATTCCTCCTAAGAAAAAAGGTAATTACTACAATCAGTAAACTAAACCAAAGTCCTGTCTGCTCTTTGCCCAATTATTATAGACAGATTCTAAATTAATCTAGTACTTAATTCATGTGTCAGTGAAATGTTTGGTTCTTTCTCGCTTCTTGAAGATATAATCCAGTATACATTTTTTACCCAAAAGAATAAACATGACTTACTTAAATTTTGCTAAAACATGTTACATGTTTTCCTTACTAACATTTGGAGACTTTTTTCTAAGATGGGTGAAACTTCTTAGAGTTGCAAAAACTTGACTCCTCCTTCCTTCCCAACTCAGAATCTATAGTTTCTATTTCATGTATTTGCTATTCTAAGCTTTAAAACATGTTTCATAAACCACAGGTAGTCAGTATTCATTCCTATGAAATATCTGGTAAGGAAGGCCCTCAGGAGGGCTTCCATTGTCCCTTCTAGCCCCTTCTTCCTGATCTCACATTTCTCTGTACAACCTGTGATCATTATCCACATGTCCCTTAACTAAAACCTAACCATTTTGGCTTAGACTTCATTTTAAAATTGACCAAGTGGCCACTTGAAACACCTCTGATAAGTTAAAATAACCTGTGATCTTGGAAAATCTGAATAATATACTTCCAAGATGATGTGATCAGCAAGCCAGTGGTTAATAAGAATCCCTTTCAATTAAAATGCAAGTAGCTGGAAGTTGGCTGGAGTATTCACAAGGTTTGGGGGGGGATCAACTCCTCCCTTTAATACACACTCTAGTATGCTATTTTAAATATTCAAACCAGAGGACTAGAACAATGGGAATATGGGCAGAGTTCAAATATTGATGAATTTTACCAATCTGGAAACTGGCAACACCTGTGGTTGTCTTCTGTGCTCACACATACACGCATACTCACGTGCTGTACAGTCATATGTCTGGAGGTGGTCAAAGGGCCTCTTGGGAAATTAGATTTTAATTTTCTACATGTCTTGAGTCACATTTTGTTTATAAAATACTTTTATACCCATTGTTTTGTTTGAAACTCCTTAGAGCAACTTGTGAAGTAGACAAGCTAGACTATACAGATGAAGAGTCTGATGCTTAGACAGGTAAAATGCTACTTGCTCAAGTTTAGTCATTCAGGTTATTCGTAAGAGAACCAAGAACAGATGCTAGTTTTCCTTTGATCTGCTCCTTGACCCCGATTTTTTTAATACAATCTGAAAATACATATTTTTCATACCTGGCTACGTATTACTAACTTTCCTGAAAAGTAAGCCCTGCTCGACCTCCTGACGTACAACAGTTGTGCATCATTCATCTGTGTTAATTTATTCAGTTCTCCACACTAAACACCTTGGTTCAATGTGATATTTAGCAAAAGAACAAAGAGAAAATGCATCATGCAACCCACCTCACACTGAATAATATAGGCAGGTTGTTTTCTAGCTTACTTTTGTAGGTCATAGTTAAGATTTGGGAGTTCAATTTGTTACCAAAATATAACCATTAGTATTTTTACACAATTTCTTAGTGATAGCATACATCAGTTCATTAGATCTGTCTAAAGAATCTTGCTTCTGATTCCTTATAAATAATCTGTGGCTGCCCAGACCCTGCAGAACCAAGTTTGGTGTTACTACACATTATTTATGCCCAGATTTCTTTAAACATATTCTAACCCAGAAATCGTGTGTAGATTTCACATTTGCATAGCTGATATATGCGTTGTCGCTGCCATGTGGTGAGAAATGCTTACCTGACAGGCTGTGACCTGCATAGTGTCACAGGCATTATTCCTAATTTGTCAGACATTCAGAGCATAAATGATGGGTTTCTTTTCAGACCACTATTTAGTGCCATTCTGCTTGAAATACAAAAAAAAAAAAAAAAAAAAAAAATTCCAGCAACTTCACACAAAATTGGATTTTTTCTCCACATTAATATTTTGGCTTTGTTATCAGTCATGCAAGCAATTAGATATAATTTAGAATAATTTTTATATATACTTGAAATAACTTTTCTCTTAATCCCAAACTGAATCAATTCTTGTAAAATTTTCCATCAACAAATACAAGTCCAAAAGGCAAAGATATGAATATTTTTTTAAAAAAGTTCCAACAGTGAGAATTTCCCTCTAAAGAATGAGGAACTAAAAGATTATGATAAAGAGTCCATGTCTCTGAGCAATAGCAAAGGCGAAGCCAATTACATGATGGAGATCTTCTTTCCAATTACATATCATTTGAAGATCTTAAACACAGAACTCAAAGGTTCTCAGTGGTTTTCATAGCCTTGAGATATTTTTGGGTGCAATTTTCACCCTTTATAAAATTTTCTACCTTTTAAAATAGCTGGTGAACCCCACTTTTGAAAGCATTCCCTGTAATTGCATCTGTTGCTAGGAGAGGAACCAAAGGAAAAATGACAGCACCCTAAGATCTATAACCCTACCAGTTCCCGTTGTTGGGGAAATGCAGTCGTCAAGGTTGTCATCAAGTCTCATAATGATCTTCACCCATTATAATTTGCAGGAGTGCCTGGAAAATTCTGTATTTTTCACTTTCTTCTAGCCTCGGAAGCTGAGTATCTAGCTGCAGTCTCTAAGACATTTGATAACAAGGTTTACGTACGTTCTTCCGACTGAGTATAGCAGAAAGCCTTCTCTGTAGAAGGTGCCAGAGAGCATGAGTCCAATCAATCATTGGAGCACTAAGGGAAGAAGACATGGAGTTATTCTCCTAATTTTCAATCATCATCGCTGTAGTTAGGTATCTTTAACCGATACTGTGTTAATACTTGATTCCTGACCTCTGAGACTTTATCACATATTGAATGAACACTAAGTGTAGTAGAGACATCTAACATATGAAGAAACACTAAACAGAGGCAGTGAATTAAATAAGTGAAATATTCAGATGCATTTAAAAACTCTATATCAAAGTGTTTTAAT